>JAQFYC010002236.1:0-27174 GCA_034694165.1 Tomocerus mixtus
GAAAAAACGAAGGCCCATTCAACAAAAGGAAGGATACCACGTTAAAGAGCATGCTCTTCGCTGTAAGATGATGCCAGACAATCCAGGATCGGATCTGAGTATGGTTTGTAGGTTCCTTGTTAGTTGAATTTATGTTACGAGTGGATAGGATTGGATGAGATTCCATGTGTATTTGCTAGTCCTCTGCTTTTATTTTTATTCTTATGGTTCATTTTATTTTGTGTGACTTTGTTATATAACTATATTGTTTATTTTCATTCTCCCTATAATTATAACTCGAAGACTGATGCGTGTAAAGAAAGAAAACTGGATTGGCAATTAAGTGTATCGAAATTATAACGTGTGTTTAGTGTTTAGCCCTTTCCTTACTTTTACTCTTGCCTTTGCCTTCCTTGTTTTGCCCTCACTCACTTTACTTACTTAATTACCAACCCACTCACATAATATTTTGTTTGGCACAAAGTTAACTTCTTGAATTTATAAAGCAAACAGTAAAAACACCACAAGCCGCCGCCCATTGATACATAACCTAGTAGAATATAGTTATGTAATCGTAGTACAGATATACTCACCTACATAATAAATTGGCCCATTTAAATTTTACAATTTTTCCAATGACTATACTTAGGTACTTAACCTGAGGTAATCATGTTATGTTATCTATAGTATATTTATACTTATATCTAACTATTCGTCTCACTAACCTCTCCTTTTCAACAAAAGTTAAATATAGAGTTGCGATTCATCATTACGATTTTCCAAAATAAAGTGCGTGTGAAATAATATAAATAGGTCACTCTGAATTCTGTTATAGTAGGTCACGTATCAAATTAAATTAACTTATTTATTTATGTGTTTTTAATTATTACATTGACAAATTATGTTGTTCCAAAAAGATTTATAGATTTATTTTTAACAAAATAATGTGAATTATGTATATAAATCATAAATAGAATGTTCTTTCTTCGTATAATATATTAATAGTATATTAATGTAGATGCTATTTGCATACACTGTTTAACCTTTGCTGTAATAGATGATCTCAAATCCAAATAGAAGTTTGCTTACATTTAAAAGCTCAGATCTACACGACTGAAATTAACAATAAAATTCACTGATATTTTTCGCATACTCTGCACACATAAAGTGTCACACCATTGTATTTTAAAAATATTCTCGAAAGAAGGAGGTAAATAAATATTTAAAGATTTAAGTTAAAAAGGAAGGAAATAAGATTAAAAATGTTCGCACACCAAATACGTATTCCTTCAAATCTTTAACAGAGGAATCTCCATTGACGGAAAAGTGCTCATTTACATTGTGCCATGTGTGACCATTATTTGTGCTTTTGCTGAAATAAAGCATTATCATTTATATTTATACTCGTACATAGCAGACGGAAACAAATCTACACACACGTCACGTCAAATAAACTTAGCTGTCAAGTCAACTACTTATTTCACGATAAGAACTAAGTACACGTTAACAAACTTACAATTCGCTTAGTAAATGATAACGCTTCTCAAGCATTTAGCTATGAGTTCTCATTCTCTTACCTCTGTTTCAAAGTTTATGTGAAATTTTACATGAAAGGGTTCCTAACCTACGGTAGGTGCCTAAATAAATAATTTTTACACAAATAAATATAGCTAAGCACTATTATTGCATGGTCAAATACTAAGTAAATACAAACAAGTGTTTTCGGGAAAGAAATATTTAGGAATGAGTTTCCATGTCATATCTTGCTATGAATAATCATAATCTCTGGCCTGCGTGGCCTTAGCAAAAGTATGTAAAGGCATACACAAACGCAGAAGTAATCCATGAATCTATTGACAGCCTTTTTTCGTTCCTTTTCCACTTATGGCATTATATTCTCGTGGGTAACCAACCTCTATAGAATTAATACTCTTGTTATGATAGGGAAATAAGTACAGTGAAGTATTTACCCAGCTAGTGTTAATAACATGGGTATGTGCTAGTGTTTGTGTAGAACATTCTGAATTGTATATAATATGGAAATTGGCAATTTTTAAAGTCAAGATTAGTATTGCATGCATATAATATTTTATCTCTGCGTATGTATATAATGTAAATAACAATATGTATGTTTATACGTGCTGCTATACATATTATACTACATACATAATATGATAATAGGAATTTGCTACCTATTGATTACTATTCATAATAGTGTACAGAATATGCATACCAGCTTGCTAGTAGATTAATTCAGTGGGAAAGATGTAGAAAAACGGTGGCAGTGCTACTTGCAACTATTAAGTACCTAAAGCATTTTTAAAAGAGATATTATTGTATTAGTATCATAATCATAACTGCAAATTAAAGTACCTACATATGATGATAAGGCAAGAAAAGCCAACTAACTAAGAATATTATCCATAAGGTATAAAGCTACACTAACACTGTTACACATTTACCATTTACACACCATACCGTAATAATATACACAGATAAAACAACATTTGCTATTATATTGCACAAAGATATTACTAAAGTAAACTAAAGTAAAGGTACGGCAAATGTGTTTATCTCGGAGTTGCTAATGTTTTCCATGGAAAAAGTCAGGCAAGGCAGGCAGGATTATTATTTAGTTGTCTGTGATACAGTTTTCGATAATGACTTTCAGTGTATTAGGTGTCTAAGCGTATAAAAGAGTGTGTATTGTTATATGGACGTGTATAGTATAGCATTGCTGTGAAAAAGAGTCATGTCATGTCATGGTCAGATCGCGTGCGTTTCCCAGTTAGAGACCTGTGGAAAACCTAAATTAATGTGAAATTACCGTGGAACGCCCCAACACACAAGGCAGGGGCTGCATTCTCTATTTATACAGCAGTTAGCTTAACTCTCCAGCCCTCCCTGTCCATCAACAAAAACCTCTTTTTCTTACTTTCTATTGCCTTACCATTCTAATCCTATCCTATCTACAGATATATATGCTATGCCGTATTATATAATTTAAGGAAAACATATTTCCTATATCTACATATATCAGTATCAATACGAACGAAAAACTTATAACTACCATACACACTAAAACAGACTTACTTAAATCCAAGATATTATCATATTTACCTAACTAACGCCAACCAGCCAAGCCAGAAGCCACTCTGCTGATCTGATACACTTTTACTTTTGATTCACTATGTTGCCCTTGTGAAATTCTGACCGGCTAAAGTCAACAAACAATAACTAAAACACTCCCCGACTATGACTGCACCAGTTCACTTTGTATTATGGACATTTAGTACATTTGTTTTCTATGACATACTTCCCCCTCAGCCTCATTATATCTTATATCAGTAGCAATATATACGTAAACTCGCTATAAGCATTGACAGATGATGAGAACACTTAATAAAAACAGTCTTAATTATTCCTTTTTCTTTTCTCTTTTAATTTTTGAATCGACATCGACAGACGCGCTGATAAGGATATTGACTTTAATTAAAACTTGTGCTCCAGTTTAGTTCAGTCGCACTCAAATCATGATGTACATGGTACACAGAAAAACAAAAAATCATGTATATTGAATTTGTTACATTATCTTTACATACAAATGCATAGAATGTTTTTTGAGAATTTTCAATTCAATTGTTGATCAAAAGTTTCTGGAAAGGCTTAATAATATTTTTACGCAAGAGTTGCAAAGCCCTTAATATATTTCAGATTGATTCTGAAAGGGTAGGTGCACAAATTGAGGCAGAAGTCTTAGGTGCGTGCTGAGGGATGACATGAGGAGCCAGCTGCCAAAGCAAGCCATGTTTTCTAAAACGTGCTGACTTGTTTCATAATTTAGGATCCTTGAGGTTCTAATGAACTAAAGGTAAATAAATGGAATAATCTGGCTGGTTTGACTACACGTCCCGACTCTCGTGGCCTGGACTGGACTGGACTGAAGAAACTCTTCACGATCATAACAACCTAATGCAACCGCTGCTGGTCTAATAAGGACCACTTCACAAAGAACGTGATAAGTAGTCTAGTAAAGTGAAGGGATGCTACAACAATAATTATCTACTTACCTAATGTAAACCAGATGACAAGAAAACTATAGCCAAACCACTTAAGGAATCTCAGGCAGATTCAGACACATTTAAGTAGCAAGGTATATTTATTACGCAATAAATATTATTTAAGTAATGTAAGAAATACCAAAGAATCCAAATCCATCGCCAATTCAATTACTTAAGAGTTTTTGTATTGCTATAACAATATACCTACATAGTTACATACTTACTATAACTATTCACGCAGGTTAGATATTATGTTAGTAAAGTTTTTAAAATAATGTTGAATATTATTAAACCCCTCTACAGATTTATTTTATAACGGGAATATGCACTTTACTCATTATTTTGAAAAATTACATCAAATTTATTGTTAGCACATTACGTAGTATATCTTTTTAGGTACTGTAGTTTTTCTACAGTAGTCTTAAGATGTATGTATGCACTTACGTCCGTCGGTCTACCTTGGGAAAAATCAGCTTTTGCATGTCAGCGTATGTATAGTGAGTATAGAAATACTTCTTTTGTGTTGCTTTGTTAGTGTTGCCGAAAATCGGAACACATTTGGCAGTGTCAGAAGATCATTGCAACAAAAAGTGGAATGCTAATGCAAAAAGGTAGCACCGATCGATCAAGTCAATGTGCATTCAAGAATAGCCACCGGTGCTCATGGAACTGTGAGAAAATTCTATGATAGGTCTCCTAGTATATGCTTACTGTGCCGTGGTTGAAGAATAATGTTATCTAAAGTTGTCGCTATCGGAAGGCTATTTCTATTTTGAATGTGCAATTTACAAAAGGCAATATCTCATTTATACCGTAATTTTGCAATAAGGGCCGTATTTATTTTAGGGTTTCTTACATTTTTTACAAGGGTTTTTAAGAAAATGGATTTTAAATGCTGTAGAAAGAGAGAAATCGTAAAACATATTCTAATTAGCTGACTGTCGTCTCTCATTTAAAACGCCGTTTGAAATCTCCGGCTTATTAACTGAATATTTTTTGTAAAATATATGACTTGAACCCTAGTAACAAACCCAATGTGTCCTAAGTTTTGTTATTGCGGTCTGTTTTTGGCAGTTCTTCTATTGTAGCGGTGGCAAATATTTCTAAGTAATAGAGGTGCCTAGTAAGTAAGTGGCTGGCTGGAGTATTGCGCCATTCAACTAACAACTCGACGGGGTGTCCTTTTAAAAATAGTCTCCCATGATATAATATTATAGCAGGTCATCCAGGAAAACGTAATAAATATAAAAGCCATAGTGCTTTTACCACGTAGTACATACACAGAGTACATACAGTGCATACTAGTAGTTCTCAAACCCCTTCCGTGGAACCTTTGGACTCTATTACTACAAAAAATTGCAACAATATTTGCTTTTCATTGAATACTTTTTGGAATCATATTAATTATCTTTACGTGATATCTGTAATATTTAATTGATTTAATTTTTTTGTTAATTTCGATTTACTTTTATCGTTTCATTATTTCTTTTCAAAGATGAATTTACCGAAAAGTGAAATTAGTCCAATTGTGTCAGCAATGGAATTGAAAGATTATTTTGCTGTTAAAAGATTTGTTAATGATTTATTGACAAATGATTAACCGTTTACAATGTGCACTATCATAGTCGTACTACTACTAGGGCTAATAAGAAATTACGATTCGTTGACGTTGAGGGGTGCTGATAATTGCTGATAGACACAGACAGGGTATAAAATGGCTATTCAGAATCCGTAGTAGCTAAAGATGAGATGGTTATAGTTGTATAATTTGGAATGGGCAACAATGGAGTGCAATGGTATATGCACTCGTACAATGGAATAAAATTGTGGAGCGTCGAAGGATCTCCCCATTCTGCTTCACTCAACACATTCACACTCTCGCAACAATACAATACAATTGTATTTATACAATAAGGACAATAGTACAGTACACTTGTACACGGTTACTGCTCTTGTCTGTCTTTATCCTTACGTTAGTTGACTAAAGAATATTGTAGTTATAATATTGTACTACCTATACATAAGAACATTATTTCTTTCTGCTATACACAAACACTACAGAGAAAATCCATAACCCTACTATGCTACTTACTTATGTCATTCTCTCTGCTGCATTTTCTCTCTTAACTTTGTTCGGCAAAGGAAAAGAAACATTAATGGGGAATGTTTTTCTTCCGAGCCTTCTCTCCTTCCACATGATTAGTTCAACTGCCGTAACACTACTACTGCTGCAAAGAAAAAAAGAACCCTAGCCTTAATACCTATAGTATACATAAATGCACCGAAAAGAAAAATAATATTAAAACGCAGTTAAGGACTTAATAGAAAAAGAAAACATGCAGAACCTAAAATACAGAACTCTTCACGACTCATCATATAAGTTCTATAAAAAGTTACACCGTAAATATCTATAAAAATCCCTCTAATCGTATTTCAGATTGCATATTTTATGAGGAAAGCTATTTGGGCGTGTTTTTTTAATAATAGATAGTGATGTACATTATGTGTTGCTTATTTCAGTGGCAAATCCAATCTTATACTTATTTTACATAAATACAGATTAAACATTGGGCATTTAAATTATATTTAAATTAAAATGCCTGTTTTGTGCCCTGGAATTCATTATTAGCATGATTTAAGGAATTGTTGTACATTTTTGGATATTTGCGGTACATGCCTTGCATAATATTTCCTTTGTTGCCCTTTTCAAAAGCATGTGCCTATTTATCTACAAATGTTCCCATATCTTTGCAATGAAGTAAAAATTGCAATTATTTTTGCAAACTGAGACATAAGTATGTACATAAGTATAGTAACTTGAGATTCGTATTATAAATATTTTGTGTTTGTTATATAGTGAGTTGTAAATTGCCTGTCGCCAATTCTTCCCTCTTTCGCCATATGGATCTTCTCTTTAACAAATAAATATACATAACACCTGTTTTGTCTTTTAATAGCATCTGTCTTAAATTAGAAATGCTTCAAGCACGGCCAAACTTCAAACGTATACGTAGAGCAATTGGCCGTCGAGTCATATAGAGTCATCTCAAGTATTTTAGTCGTAACTCGTAACTCAGACAATTTTAGGTAACGAGAAGAGTTTAGTGAGAGTTGCAATTAAAATAAACCATTTCAAAACGGATTTAACCAAGTGGTTGAGCTGAATATTGTTACTAAACAAACAGTTTTTTTGGTAAAAAATGACATATTAGGGTCATTTAGTGCTGAATTCTCCCAAAATCGCACATTGACCTACGTTTGGGGCACATTGAGATTCATATTTGAATTCCTCGCGTCAACAGCTTTCCAACAAATCTCACTTGACATTTTTCTATTTATAAAATAAGTGGGCGTTGCCAAAACTTCATGGGGGTGTGGCTCAAAAACGAATACAGTTCTTCGTTATAACCTCCTCTATCAACTTCATAAAATAAAACTTAAAAAAGTTACAGCACCCATGGACAGACGGACAGAGACATACCGCTTGGGCATTCACATAAAGTTGTTTCTCAACCACTTAATAGAAGTCAAAGTCAGCATAAAATGTACACACTTAGAAACTCAAATTGTTTCATTCTCTATGTAATCCTACTGTACTCTCAGGTATATTACATGCACTGCTGTTAGAAGAATCCAATAATAATGTTGCTACACTACATGCATATTATAGTGCAGCAGAAATATTCTGCTGTCGAGTTAATTGCCACTAAAGCTCAACCAGTTAAACGGTTATAAAATTTACAATGTGTTCATTTAAGTGTACAGATGTGCCTCTGGTATGTCAATTTAATTTAGTCTTGTATTTAAGTACAAGTACTTCGGTTTGACGATTAGCTATAGGTGACTATATAAATATATTTAGTAATTTTCAAGCTTAGTGCCTTTTGGCCTTACAATTCAAATAAGCCGAGGTCAGGGATCAAAATGCAACATTTTCTTCATATTTTCCTTGGTAAATTGCAAACCAAATTTTTTACGTTTAGGGTAAAGCCTTTTGGAATTTTTATTTATTTTATTGCGACTAAAATGTGGAATTTTGGCATTAAATTACTTATTTCAGACCGTGAGCTTAGTTTAGTAGTACAAAAATTGAGAGGAATGACTAAAACTTTTTCAAAACGAATCAAAATTTTATTATTTAATATTTTTACTCATTTTAATATGCAAAATACTTAAATATTTATAAATTCTTGTCCGTAAGTATATCACGGAAATTTTTATCTTCAACAGATCAAGAAAATAAAAGGTTCATTTTGTTCCCTGGCCTGGAAAGGAGGCTTAGACATAAATATAGTATCACGTTGCAGCATACCATAGTGAGGCGTAAAGATTTAGGGAATGGGTTATATTGCCTAACAAATACTGACCATGACCTTATGTCATGTTATGTCCATGTCTGCTCTTCTCTGCTGTTCTGCCTCTGATAGACACATGTTGGCTTACTTCATCTCTGCCCTCGCTCGCGGATTCTCATCGTTAAACCGCGAGGCGAGTCTGAGTCTGGAGTCAGCAATTCACACGCAGACCTCAAGTAATTGGCATCTACGCAGTCATTCGGAGAAGACTATCCCTTAGTCTTATCTCCTCTCGTGAGTGACTATCCTGTAATGTGTCGTAATAGTTTAGTGCTCCTCGCTCGACTTGGACTTCAGCTGAAACTATTCATAAAAGAAATATGTAGACGCTTTATGTGCCCATTTCCTAAAATGTTTTATCCTCATCTCTCCACGTTTTGTCGTGTTACGGTATGTTATGTTGGAAGTGGGTAACTGGAAAACTTACACTAAACACAAGATCATCATACTTTATGCACACCAAAAGCGGATAACTATAAAAGAAAGATTTCAACTTTAAACGGACACCTATGTAGTATAATAAATTCATTATGTGTATAATCTATATAGGAAAAACCTAACTAACTTACTTTTAGTTATTTATACAAAGTTTGTTATGCACATGGACTTACTTATACAAGACTCCATCTAATGACACATTTTTGCATTATGTACGATATATATGTACTGTTGCCGATTTTACGATAAAAACTCTCGCTGCAGATTTCTAGGTAATTAGACAAAATTGGCTACTCATTTAAGTTTATCGCTCCAAATAAACTTTCCAACATTACATTATCGTCGCTTACCTGTACTACAGTGTCAAGATTTTTTCGTGAAAATTGATGGTATGCTATGTAGTTCACAACAGCAAATAATGGTGTGTCCCATATTTTGATTATTTAAAAGACGATGTTAAAATTACTATTGTATTATTCAACATTTTAAATAAACGACTGATAAAAATTATAGCATACAAATTCAAGGGACTCCAAAATAAGTTTTCTGTGTGTAATGTGTAAAGCACAATAGAAAAATAAACGACAATGGTTAGTTTTTCCCGAACAGTACTACTGCACAGTAGAATATTTACCGGTAACAAATACAAACAGATTGAGTTGAGATGTTGAGAGTGAATGTTAGCTGTTGACAGTTAAGATTCGCATATAATGTTACATGTTATAAGGACAGAGGTGTCCTAGTCCGTTTGTTGTCCTTGTCCATGGGTTGCTCATCGTCTAGGGAGGTTACTCGTATAGTCAATATGAAGAAGGAGGTAGTGGATGAAGTCAGAGGAAAGGAGATTCCCCGAAGACTCTTTCTCGTAGAGAAATGAATAAGAAAGTTCAGTTAGTTTAGTGGAGAGAAATGTCTTAAGCTGCCATGTCATTAGCAATAAACATCTGTGGGTGACATGACACTGCACTATCCAGGCATACACATACATACATACATATACATACAATACTCCAGGAATAGCAGAACAGAACACGAGACTTATGATATTGCCATTAGATTTTAACACTAAGAGCACTTGCACATTATCCTCACTGCTCCTACTTATTTACTACAACATACATACAACTACAACGACGGATTTAGCTACACATTAAGGACATCATCCTGCGAAACTGCTACACAACTCTGTCTATCTAGTGGCCACCGCAATGAGGACAATGACACACATCTTACAATACTCTTACAGTTTACAGACACAACACAACACCATTCCCTAATATTATTATTATGTACAATCCAGACTTAACTTATAAGTCAAAGATGTAGTACATAACGCTTGTTTTATTTAAATGAAAAGAAATTATATTATAGTTATTCTAGTCTTGCCATATATTTGAATTAAAGTTACAACTTTACTAATATACTTAAAAAGATCGCAAGCATCTAGAATTTCGTTTTGGAATTGAAAAATTGGAATTCCCGTTACTTACTTAAGATCCTAAACTCCCTAGTAAGTTTTAGCGAATATTGTTCTGGGAAAAAATGTCAATTTTCGATTCCTGAATTTAAATTTCATTGTTCCAATTTTGATTGATTTTGTACTATGGTCAAATTTTAAATAAAATACGAAAAAATGCACGAATATCTGCACATTTTTTAGGAACTAGTGGGTATTTACTATTAGTTTGGGTAGGTATTTAGATAAACTGGATAATTGCACTGTACTATATAAATGTTGGAAAGTCCGGAAACACAGTTAACCATAAAAGTTCCACCCCTGAAGAACTAATGAAGTATTTGCACCTATCCAATCCAGTTCTAATTACGTCTTTGCCGGAAGAAATGACAGTAACTGGCAAAGTATCTGTGCCTAGAGGAAGGTTTCTACTGTATAGTTAGCGAGACTGCCTTTCTTCGATTTAGTACTGTAATGTGGTATACTATCTATATGTGCATATAACTGCCTAGCCTAAGTAAAGTACGGACGAGGTTGAGTACGTCTAACTATAACAAGTAATTTTTAAGTAGATTCTTCACTAACAGTAGCTAATGTACTGCATAGATAGATAGATAGCTGAAATTAATCTAACTAAACTAAACTGAAATAGCTAAGGATATATTGTAGATATCTTATAGTATAACTAAGGATAACTGGGAGAATGTGTGTAAATAGAAGATGGAGTTAAGAGTGCACTTAATTTCTCAATGTTCCTAGTGAACATAATGATTACAAGTTCCATCCAAGGGAAGGAATAAAGAGAAGATTCTCTCTCGCCTTAAGGTTCTTCTGTAGAAGGGACAGAAGAGCAGAGGCCATAAAATCCGATAAGATATCAACTAATTCTCTCCCTGCATCCGTCCGTCTACTTTCTCTGCTCAGGAGAATAATATCAGCCAGGAGTCCAAGTACAAGTACAACTCAACCCATTACACTTTCTCCTAATATAAATACACACTAACCATACATGCATGCTCATAACGTACACTTATAGTACACAGGAAACGTTTCTTTCAAATAAATAGCCCAGAAAATATATTTTCATTTTGAAATACTCTTTTTAAAGAAATCAATTTGCCAGTTTTTTAAACATTTGGCTAAGTATGTCAAAAATGCATTTGTTTTTCTTATCGTTCCGCAATTTTTTCAATTATTTCCAGTAAATTATCCTGAGAAGTGAAATAGTGTCTGTATTGCCGATATACGTTTATATACTTTCAAAACGTCCCTAAATCCTTTACAAAGGTCAGCGAATAAACTGAATATTGAAAGATTTCTAATTGTAATTTAAAGCAACTTTTTCTATTTAAATACAATAGTATCCTTTTTTCGCTAAACATTTCTATGTACTTATTACACGTTCTCGTTGTGTAAAAGATTTTATTTATTTAGTGATTTATACCAGTAGAATTGATTTTGTGTATTATGTATTGCAGAAATTGTTATGCAGGCTGCTATGCAGGATCTTGTAAATATTGTGCATAATATTTGCCTGGTATAAGAACTCGAAACAGTTTGTATGTTTAAGGAGGCTTATGTGTAGTATGCAGAGAGTGAGTGGACAGATATAAAGTGTAGTATGTATAAAGTTAGTGTGATGTGGAATAACGTCGGATATGTGGGCCGATTGTAAGCAGGGCAGTTATGTATGTGTCTCCAAAGTGCACCAATGTGATATGATGTGATAGGTTGGCTTCCTATGGCAGGTCGGGGCACAGCTTTCCATTCCTCGTGACGGCGGCCACAAGACGCTCGTTGCCCATAACCCACCAAACAGTCATTTCACTTTCCACAGCTTCTGCCACAAAAAAGTCTGCAGATCACTCACACACATGCATCCTCAGATCCTCAGCCTCCTGCTACAATATACAATGTGCGTCTGCATCTTTATTCTGCTCTTATATACCAAACTTGTTTATAAGAGTATTAGCCTCTGTGCTAAAATCCATTTGTCAACAGCTATAGACACTCCATGGACTTATAACATAAGGTGGTGTGTGTAAATATCTCTCTTAATAGTTCATCTCCAAATGTATACCTGTTTTATAAGGAGACCTGCCTATAAGGAGGACATTTCTTGTAAAATACCTTGTTCTTATAGATAGAGACAGAGATACATATGTGAAGTATGGTCTGCCGTGTGTGTAAGAGAGTGAGTGAGTGAGACAGGGGCAGGGCAAGCCAAATGATCATCCGTGGAAACAACACCCTGGAGATTTCCTCATTTCCAGTCACATTTATTCCGCTCCTATCTCCCCATTACCCGTAGCTACTCCGACTCTCACTCTACCCGTAATCTAAGTTATAAGGTAGGGTTATGAATTTACCCAACCCTTACTTATTCTTTCTCCTCTACTACTAACCTACTGTCAACTAAACTATCTTTCTACTACTCAAACTTATCTTAGCTGCACATTATACCTATAACACATACAGAACATACTGTACTAGAGTCTATAATATGATCTATCTATCTATGGGCACTTAATTTCATAGGACAAGCCACGTTCTAACTACATTACAAAAGGATATACCTTTTTAATACGTTCTTACTCCCAGGGTTTCCAACAGCCACAATTTGAAAACCTTTATTAAAAACATTTTTTATCTCATTAACTTACTGTTAGTTATTACCATCAAACATTGGCTAAATTAAACTAAATTATAAACTTACAATTATCTACGTAAATACTTCATTTAAAAACGTTGACATTTATATTAAAAATCTGTAAAATGGTTCCATATTTATATTCCATTTTATATTTTACTTTTATTTTTTAATCCACGTACTGTAAGTGTTTCGTAATACAAATGCTGCACCAAAACCCTGAAAGCCTCATAAAGGAAAGGACAAAGAATATAAGTTCACATTTCTGTAAGTATATAAATATGCGGATTGTTAGGTAGTTTAGTTTAGGGAGATACTAAAGAAGTGAGTCAGGATTAGAATATTACAAGAGTTCCGTTAGACGTAGTAATATGCCATTCCGAAACTTATGCTCCCTTCATTTTCCTCGTCAAGAATTTGTGCATTGCTTTCCTTATGCATCTCCTTAGTACTTAAGTATATAAGTATAAGTATAAAGTGTGTATGTAGATTAAGTAAGTAGTTTAAGGAAATCTTTAGCAAAGTAAAGCAAGTATTTGTATATTGCATCATGCAGGTAAGGTATTTGTAGGAGTAAGTCTAACAATAAGTGTAATAGCCCACCGGATTAGTTTATGCAGTAAAGTCGAGGAAAGTTGAGCTTGGATGAAGATCATAGTTGAGGAAGAGGAAGAGAATTAAGGAGGATGAGTTGAGGAGTTAAGAGTTAGTTGACTTCCCTTAGTTCTGCAATCTGTATATACTAATATAGTTCACATTCATCCTCCGACAGGTCACACACTCCACTCGACTCTCTTTCTCCCTTGTGATCTCTTAATTGTCTCCAAAATTAGAGATCCTCACAATATCTCACCTTGGAGACCTTCCTTCCGATCTCCCTCTCTTCCTAAATGATCGTGTGTGCAAGGAATCTCTTCTTCCTCCACACACTTAGGTTCTCAAAGTTAAATATTCCATTTTGCATGTGTTTCTACCTAATATGAGACAATAACTTGTTCTCACAAAGCAAATTCTCACATGCCTCAGTATTTCCATTTAGGACCCGAATTTACATAAACTAATATCTTGTCACTAAATATAATGGCTCATGCACTAAAATACAAGTACTATGTGCTTTCACCGACTTAAATTTAAAAGCTTGATTTAATTTCCATTTCTACAAAAATTGTAGAATTGCTTCTATGTATATTTTGGTTGAGGAATTAAATTTCTATTTTTGCTTACATTTAGATTAGGATCACATTCTTTTTTTAATATTTTTGCTACTACGTAATTGTACTACTCTTTGTAATTTTTTCCATCTGAGAATGAGTTTGACTTTGTTATGGTTTAGTTGTTTATCCAGCAAGTCCTCTTGTCATTGTCACTCAGAATGTTCAAATATATTGGCTTTCATAGTTACCCTTACATTTTAGGTTATATGTTTGGAAGGAAACTTATATTTTGCTAGGTAAGGTAGGTAAAGGAATATTCAAAAGTTGAGTTGACTTGTTCTTGTTCGCAGTTATATTTATGGAGCTACGTACGTATGTAGGTACGCACTTGAGCTAGATGAGAACTATGTGACTGAGTGTAAGTGTAGTGAAGTCCCCTGTATCCTTTATACTGTACTCTGGGGGCATCTCCTCTTAGTTCCTAAGTCAACTCAGCTAACCAGACCAGACCAGCACACTCCACCATACCATCAATTCTCAAGACCCCGCCCTTGTCATGGCAAGCTACACACAATTTCACCAAACATGTGTACAACATCTTCATATCTAAATATTGCCAATTTTTGAAAATTCTGCATAATATTTAGTGTTAATTGTTCCGTGAAAATATTTAAATTTGTTGTAATATTAAAATACGAATTTTTCAAAACATTTTGTGGAAAATCTTTTGTGTCGTTGAGTGGAAGGGTCTTGTCATACGGTGGTAGTACAATACAAGTACACTCAGATCAGATCGCATCAGCTACACTTCAATGTTCAAGCCACTTGACTTTGAAAATTATGAGACTTGAAATAAAGAGAAGCAGTAGGACTACGACATGTGTTTCAGTTCCTCTTGGATTGGATGGCAAAGCAAAGGACGAGAAGATCTATCTATTGTCTAGTGGAAATGTACACAAAGGGAGATCTACTTTATTTGGCTACACTTACACTTTCATTTTAGCTACCTACACACTACACACACATTCACATCTAAGCAGCACATGTACTACGTACATGTACACGCATAATATTATGTGTCCAATGACATAGCTATTACTATTACTGGTGCAAAGATTTACCTTACTCTCACTGTCACTCTATAAACAAAGCAATACATTCCCAAATCCAACCAACAACGGCTGCCGGACCGGAAACTAAAATAGTGGGATGCACTGCAGGATATTTTTAGAATGCCTTCCCAGATCACATAAAACCCAAACCAGAAAACTTTTTGGGTTTAGTTATGTATAAACCTATTTTATTTTATTGTTAAAATACATTTATGATGCTGTATATAATTTCTTGTTTTATGCAGAGATTGTAAAGAAAGCTGGTTTGCATCCACGTGTCTAAGTTTTATTTGATCTACATGTAAAATTTGCCAAATTTTGACCATTATCGCCCGATCTCAAAACTTTTCTTAATAAAAAAATGTTCCGCAAATTGTTTTAAAGGTTGTTATTAAATTGTTATTAAATTAAGGATGGGGTCTTAAAATTGCTGGTACCTATTAAAAATAAGTGAATGAAGAACATTGCTGCAGTACAAACAATGCATTATGTAGTGCGAGTAGTATCTAATAAGTACATACATACGCTGTAGTGTCAGAAGATGGTTTATTTCATGGGACATAAAGTAAACGGTGATAATGTGATATTTGCTGTAGTTCTTCATAACAATAACATACTTTAATATCTTTAGTCATATAAATGTAATAGTATGTTTGTGTATAGAGTGTACTCTATACATTGACTTAAGTTGGCGAGGAGCAAAGCCAGACATGCAGTAACAGATTGCATGGACATCAATCTGTATCGCTGCGTGAACACCTTGCTTTGCTCATTCCATAATTGAGGGACATCCGTAGGAACCTCGTCGGAGAATTCTGCTGTGTGGGTCTCTTGTGTTCTGGAGATTTAGTTTACGATCTCTCACCTTACTATATTATTTTGTATACTCTTTTGCATATTCCTAAGTCTTGCAGTCCACAGCTGGACTGGACTCGCCTTGCCCCGAGAAGAATCCGTTAGAATTACATTACACAATGAATGGCAATGGCACACTCACCCATGCAGAGTCCTAACTAAATTAAACGGACAGTCCAGTGTCCAGTCCAGTCCACCAGAATAAATACTCTCTGGAAAATCCGATTTACATTTCACACCTGTCCTCTCTTTTTCCCTAACTGTTACTGTTACCTATATGCTCTCCTATGGTGTAGTACATAATAATGTATATATAATAATACACTATACTAGTCAAGCTACAAAATCCGCGATATATTTCCATTGCTGAATATAAATTGTGAATTTACGAGGTGAAACCGCACTTTATCTACTATGCTTCTCACTCTTACTTGATAGCAAGTAATTACAGAACGGGTCCATTATGTTTAATATACTGGTTCGTTTATCTTCTACCATAATACAATAATGAGAATTCTCTACACTCTCTACTTAATGTTACACATTTAGAGTACAGAACCAAGAGCTTTTACAAATACACAAAGTTTTAATACGTGTATTAAGTGATTTTCGAAATGATTTTGATTTTGTACTCCCAATGAACTAAAAAATATAATTTACGTTTTAAAATCAATAATTATTTCTTGGATCAAAATATTCCATACAGCTGCTGGTTCAACACCCACCATTTTACAAACCACAATATGCCATGAATTTATATGTAAGTTCTTTTTTGGGTTAAGTTTGAACCTAACCGTAATAAGTTTCGGTTTTAGTAATAAACAGAACATTTGTCAATTTGGCTAGTAACTTTTATTTTTGCTGATTCATTTCAATTCTCAATGCAAATACTAGTAGCTGTGTTTATAATTTGCATAGAGGAACCGAGGAGCTCTACGGTGATTCTATTAGTATCAGTGTCTGGAATGTCAATTCCCCAATGTCATTAGTACGCATTAGGTTCAGTAGTCGACGGACGTGAGCTGACGATGTTGACGTTGACATGAAGCTACAACGCTACAACTTACAACTACATATTTAGCAATGTTATTGGATTACAGCTACAGGAATCTCTGTCTAGTAAATAAACAAGCAAACTCTAGCAATATTATCTCTTGTGTAATTCTTCTCCTGCAACTTCACAACTTCCCTTGGACTTTGGACTTATTAACATTTATTTAATTTGTGGTTAAACGCAATAACCGAATAGCGATATTAAATAACATGGGTTTGCTGGCGTAACACAGTAAACACAATGAATGTTCATTATCGGCATGGGAAGTAAAAACACCTTGAAATTAGGTCGAACCAATTATTTACTTAGGCACAAGCTATTAACATTTTCTATTCTAAAAGTTTAAAAGCGAACACAATTTTAAACAAATCATCTGCATTTACATATTTAATGAATTGAAAAACATCTAAGCAAAGCTCTAAATGTATTTCAAATGCTTTTAAAATAAAAATAATAAATTCCTATGTATTTGCTAACTTTCGATATAAATGATGCAGGTATTGCATTAAAAAGGGTTAACACAAGAAATTGACTGCTCTGTACTGTATATCTGTAAGAAGTTCATCTGATGATCAGAGTCAGAGTGAGTTGGAGTCACACCCCTAAATTAAATTGGAATGAAGGATGATGAAAGAAATGGGGAACACGTTGGATTTTTGAGTTTGAGTTTGAGTTTGAGTTTGAGTTAAGTGGAAGAGAATTAAAGGAGAAGGAAAAGAATTGGCAATTGGGAAGTAGAGAAGACAAGAAGATGAAATGAGCTCGTACGACGTACGGAACGAGAATAAAAAGAAGTCTGTCTTGGTATTAAGTATTTAGCTTGCGAGATGATTCCTCCTTCCTTGCTAAAGAAAAAGAAAATAAAAAGACAGAGTTTTTGGTGGGAGAGAGAAGACACGGAGAAATGTTAATGGGGATAATTGGAAGGAGACGACATTCGACACGGCTAATTTGTCGGCTCTTTTGACCTTTTTTGGACGAGTCGCCTCCTCCTGAGTCAATGAAAGGCCAAAACCATTTGTCTTTGTCTTCTTCCAATGCACTACATCTCTCCTCGTCCACAATACATGTATCTACACTCCTTTAGGTTGAGAAAGTTGAGATGCCCCATTTCTAAACTCAACTCTAAATTTTACTTACAAAGTTACAAGCGTACTGATAAACGAATAATATTTACTTACAGTAAACAATTCAATGGAATTGAACTCACACTATTTATTATTTTTAGTAACTAAAGATAACCGCAAAATACAATACGTAATATAATTCTGCATTGTGGTTAACCTACATTAACAGCTAAAATTGTATATCCTGTCACTAAAGATTAAAGTAAACGCGCTAGTGATTATAAGTACAATGAAAGAACATTGTAACGGATCCTCGATCCTCTTACATAAAAAGTGTATAAAAGCAGTCCGGAATATTATTATGAGCTTATTTATAAACAAGCATCGGACTGCGATAACTTTTCTCCCTTTTTGACAATATTTACTTATTTCATTAAAAATGAAGTCAGTTCTAATACTATGTATTACGTTTTGCATTTTTTGGCCTCAAAGAGAAACACACTCAGGTAATTGTAACAAAAATACAAATATTTTGTGATTAAGGTATAACTTGATATTGTTTGAATTTTTTGTGGCAGCAATCATACTTGGCGGACCTGTGTATGTAATAGTGTATCCCCAGAATCAGAATTTGTCTCAGGAGCTGCAAAAATACAGCGGTAAGCCAAAATAGCGTAATAAAGAATTGTAATATATTCCTAAACATTTTTAAATAAAATAAAATAAATAAATCTTAATTAAAATAATACTTGTTAACAAAGATGGGGCAAACTCAAGTGTGGCCACAAACATGGTTATCATGAAGGCTTTGTCCAACACCAACCAAAGACCTCTTTTCACTCCAAGCAGACAAAAAAACAAAACTAAGGTAAGTATATTTATTTAATATTTATTGCTATAAGAGAACCCAAGTCCAAAATACTCCCTTTAGCTGTCTAAAAATGGAAATGAAAACTAAAAAATAATGGCCAATCAAATCTTTGAATAGACAACGAATAAATCGGCAAAGCATCCTGTTTCGTTTATTAATGATGTTAAAGGCCGCAATGCAACATATACATTCGAAGAATGTCTCAAACAACCTTTGGGCAAAGCAAGTCATGGATTCAAATGTACCGGAACAATTTTTACTAAAACAGTTCCAGCTCAAAGTTTCATCGGATATGGTAAAGTTATCTAAATATACTAATTGTCCTATACTTATAAATTTTCCTTTTGTGACTTAAGTTACTCTTAATATTTGGTTTCTCCATTATATGTAGGACAAACCAAAAAGAAGGCAAGGAGTACTGCGGCAGAGTTGGCTGCTATAACTTTGTTTGGTGCCACCTTTGAAGACACAGAAGACAATTTACTGGAATCAGAAAGAATCAAGATTTTGTGTGATAATTCCACTTTGAAGCAATTGCATTGAGGAATTAACGTATTTTCATCTTTTGTATTGCAACGTTTTTAATTGTTTTACAATATTCAACAACATTTAATATTTCATTGTGTATACAAATACATATGAAATACAGATGTCACACATTCATAAATACAGAGTGTATACTAACGTACGTTGATTGCCAAAATAAAACTTGTTTAATGTTAACATTTATTATATAATTGTGGTTAATTATAATTAACCTGAATGCTAAAAGATTAGATTTTTTAAGAAAATTGTTCCAAATAGAATATTTCCGCATTATTCTTGTAAAGTGTAGCACGATACTCCGATTTGCAATAAGAACAGGAAGGAAATGTTTGTGTTATTGACTCCTGAAAGCTAAAAATACTATTTCACTAATTTTATCCTACTTATTCTGCATTGTAAGTTGTAACCATACATTTGTTTTAAATGGGGAGAACACTATTTTCTTTGTAAAACGAAGCAGGAATTGAAAATTATGAAAGGCAGCTCATTTTCAGTGTTATTTTTGGGAACGCACTTAAGGAATGTGGACTATTTAACATTCACAGTTTCCCCATTCCTGGATCTTGTCTTCTTCAAGTTGAAACGCAACCCCTGTAAACAATTTACTCTTGAACTTAAAAATGTATTTATACCGTGTTAACAGAATATTAGAATAGAGACTTTTCATTTGAGCAGGAAGAAGCGGAACAGTTGCTTCCCCGTTTTCATCAAGTGCTTTACGAAATGCAAAAGAAATTTTTTCTTCCCCTTCCACGCACATTTCTCATTCCATTATATTATAACTTCCTAAATACTCCTTTCTTCGTTCTCAGAAAATCTATTTATATTAATATAACCTAAATATGTGCTACTAGTACCTAGTAGTAGTCTCCTATAATATGTACTTTCTTAGGTACACTCCAAAGTTAAGTTAAACAAACAGCAATTTGGTTGCTGTACGTATTCAAATTATTTATGGCTGACCCTTGACACTACCTTCAACGTTTCAACTGGCCGTGGCCTACCCTGGCCTTCACCGTAAGCAAAGATCAAGAGCGAACCAACGAATTTCTATTTTTATTGCTATTACGACCTTACATTATGCATCCGACCGACCATCCCCTTATTTATGCATTCATACAGCTATAAATAAATGCAATACATATTTATGCGCATACATTATCCCTTTTTCGAGAGAGAGCAGAATTCTGTCTCAGTAATAGTTTGTACGTCACGCAGTATGCATTTTCTGAGTATTGCTGAATCCCCAGTTCCATAATTATTAAAATACATACATGCAGATAGACAAAAGTCGAAGTATTTTTCTATTGAATTAATAATTGATTGATATTAAACTTGTTATTTACCATTACAGCCAAATATTACCCAATAGCACCTAATATTTATCTCACTATTAGAATTCTAGAACACACGTCAATAATACAGAATATATGCTAAAACTACGCTACATTTTTCGTTCTTTTACGTTGTCTAAGAATACACATCAATTTTGTATGTAATACGACAATTTTAGTTTAAGAAAAATGTGAAAATTAAAGAAAAGGCAGCTTTAAGCAATTATAAAATGAAAATAGGCTTTTTGTGTTGTAATGGGAAAGGAGGTACTTGGAATTGTAATTATTTAGAAGGAAGGGGAAGGAGTGAAGGAATGTAAATTTAAATGAACGAGTTCTATCTGCACTTTTGCTCTACTTGATCCTGTAAGCTATTAGAACTAGTGTAAAGAGAGCATCCTTTCATTTGAATAGAAAGACTTACCTTGTTGTCTCGTATTTATTGTGAATGTTGTTAGGGAATGCCTGGAGCTTTGAATTTTCTCCAGTAGCAAAGAAGCGGCGAAGAAAGAGGGAATCAGTCAATCTGTTCACGTGCTGAAGGAACTTAATGTTTGTTGTCAGATTTCGTGGTCTGGCTGAGGATCTTTGGCTCTATTCTATTATATGTGCATAGAAGAGCTTCAGTTTGTAGTTGTAGTGTCCTGATCTGACCTCCTCTTCGTCCTAAAGTTAGTCTAATAGTCCTCCTCTTAATGTATTGGTGCTTCATTGGTTTCCCCAACCATCCTCTAGCTCCATTCCATCTATTTCCTGAATACAAATAAACAGACAAACAAAACATGAAACGTGGGTAAGTAATTAGCTTTACTTTAGACTTAGAATATAGTATACGTAACACACTAATGCATTTACACCGAAATTACACAAGTACCTATAATAAGTATATTGTGCACATGTTATACGTGTGTGATGTAACACAAGACTGCCCACACACAAATATAAGCAAATGAATGAATGGCTGTACAATGAAGATGAGCACTCCAATTCCGTTACTCATAATCAGTCTAACTTTAGTTTTCTTTGTTGCATTTCTCAGTTCCGTCTGTGCGAATTAGTAAGTACAAGTTCACAATTCAATTAGTCCTTTCACTCTAACATAACACACTACAATTAAATATTATTTTAACTAATAATAATCGTTGTAATTAATTACAAAGACGATGAGACACTGCTACCTATCATTTTTCTGAGGGAGCCTACACAATATTATTAAATTATGAATACTGCAATAGAAAACTTATTGCAATTTTCATTATATAGCTACTATATACTTATGTATATGTCTTAATTTACTGGTTGATGAGCAATTTAACGATAGTTGCCCTGGATTTTTAGTGGCCTAATTGTTTAAACCGAAGCCTCAACCATAATTACCTAGTACAAAAGCTTGTGACATGTTATGCATAAGAATTCTTTCAGGATGACTAATTTTTCAAATAGTTTTTCAAATAAAACGTACTACAATAAGTATAATGAAATTAGAATTTAGACCACCCGTGCTTTATATTTTCTAAAATTTCCAACAATCCCTTTACTTAAGAAGCTAATAGTTTGAAGGAAACCATTGTAATTATGTAAACCGTTATTCTAAATGTATAGTATTAATTGACTAACTAAAGGCCTGGACAGCTTAATCTACTTTTAAAGAAAGGAAAAGTTTCCGATCGGAGAGTATGGATCGTGACTTCAGTATCCCAGTCCCACTCATGAAAATTTGCATAAAATTCTGTGACCAGAGAACGTAGCATTGCGTTGTTAATTTTCCAGAAAATAATTGACACGAATTCCCACTGAGGTGTGACGTATTGATAAAATAGGAGAAAGTTCCCCACATATTCTTTTTGTCTATATTTCTTCGAATCCCATTCAAAATTTCAGATAGTTTTGTTAGATACGAAAATTCACACCCATCTGTTTTACTTTCTATTTGATATTTAAGTATATAGGAATTTTGCCTTCTAAAAATAATTACTAGCCTTGCCAATTAATTAGTGGAAGCTAGTAGATTATGTCTGTCCGCTTGTATTTTTTGACTTAGTATTATATTAGTAATCTTAATAAATTAAATGCACATGATGAGTGTATATGTAAATATCCTACAATAAATATCCTCCCCAATAGTATATCAATTAACTTTTTCATTACGTGTGAAAAAAATATAAAAATCAGGTAGGTAGGTACTGTGTATATTTTCACGAATATCCTGTACAAATGTGTATGAGTATAGATATGTAATATGTACCATGGTGTCTCACACCACACCATAATAATATATCATTCATTTCCTGCCAGTAGACATGGACATGGCAAGAAAGACAGGTGCACATGCAGACATGTGTGCAGCACTACATGATACAGTTATAAGAACACCACTCCAGGTAAGCAAACAAAAGTGAACTTTTATTTTAATCCGCTCACAGTCAGACCAAGAAAGAAAGAAAGGGGCTTATAACTTACAGCCATAAGAATCTCATGCATTAAGTTAGCTATCCCTATTCTATACTTCAAAAAGTATTATATTTAAGCAGCTCTAGTCCTAGTCTACTTGTTATAAATTTATTTACGATATTCCTATACGCTTGCACTTTGCACTGCATGGTGATTTGTGAGAAGTATTGAATAAGTAAGTGACTAAGTTGACTGGAGAGTTCGGAAGAACAGAATTCGAATGGAAATAGAAGGAACTTGTTTGTGGGTTGCCTTCTTTGTTGGCGTGCCATGCAATTCTTTCCATCTTGGCGTCATGTCGCTCTCCTGTGACAATGACAATCTTTAGGCAATACCAAAAGAACTTTCTCAGCGTATGTTCACTTTTATAACACAACATTGTACATATGCATCCAAGATAGAAAGACCTACAAGGCAGAACAACCGTTTAAATTTTTTAATTGGTACTTTTCAGTAAATTAGCAACAGACATTTTTTAAATCGTTTACACACTCATTTTAACTTAAATACCTTTAGATTAAATAATAATATTGGCTTTATTTAACTTGTCAGCATTTAAATACATGACTAAATATTGACGTTAAACGGAAATATGCACATTGCATTTTAAATTAATCTAGCTGTATATTTTTGCAAACGTAATGACTCGTAGCAATTATTTGTTGCCAAAATATCCCGACGAGATAAAACTTAAAGATATCAACAGTTTTATAAGAAATGTGTATTCAAGTATGTAACAGAGGTATCTATAGTTTGAGAGATCTCATTTCGAGAATGGCAGATAACGAACACATATACCTAACATGTGGTACTAATAAGAGTATAGCATGTAAAGCTTAAAATGCATTGCATGCAAGCCGTGTATTATTTTTTGTTCTCAGAGAAAGTCCTGTGGTTTCACATGTAAGATTAATAAGGGACATTACTTTCTAAATGGGGATTTCATTAGAAACTGGCCAAGAGAGAAGTGACGCCTAGTCTTGGAAAAGTCAAGGAAAAGGTTTTTATTAGTAGCAGATGTTATTACTATTCCAAATATAAGTAGAGAAGTCATAATAATAATATTAATGATAATAATATTTATTTCTTTGCTTAATTTCAGTGTGACAAAGTGGAGTGCTTAAGGTCTTAAGTAGGCTCTTGATATTTAAAAGCATTGCACTTAATATGAAGACATCTAAGTAGAGAAGGGATCTTTTTATTTATGTATGCAATGCATCTCTTGGGATGCAATGTGTTACCCTAATAATATTCTTTTCACATTAGATATTGTACTGCAGTAGTTATACGCTGGATTGACCATCCTTAACTTAAATATATATATTCTGACTAGGAGCTTACATAAAAAGCGAGAGTTACACTTTTTACATAATATAATAACAATTGCTCATAGCAAATACAACACATTGTTATTACAGTTATAATTTTGTAATGGGAATATCTATATCTACTACCTTATGTTCTAACAGTTCTGCTAAAGATAAGTATAATAATAAGTGCATTCGTAAAGATGTGCATTGGAATAGACAAGATAAAGATAGTTGCTTGGCCAGGCCACCTTCTGCATAGATACCTACTGATAGTACACATAAATAACATACGTAAGTATTAATATGCATATTGTACAAATGTTCAGCTATCTGTAATACTATAGGAGAGGGCAGTTCTGCTATGGCTTTTGGGTGAAAGTGGAGAAAAGAGTGAAAGTAGCCGAGTCGGGACATTTAGTTGTGTGGAATGGAACAGAACGAAATGAAAAGACATTTTCTTCCAAGAATGGCAATAGAGAAAGAAGGAATAATGATCCAGATATGCACATCAGTATATAGGTATAGTTATCTAAGAGAAAGTACATAAGAGAAAGGAAGTTTTGAAATGGCTATGGGAAGGTTATGCTATGGAATATAAAATTTTTGAGAGGAGAAAGTCATTTTCAGAATTACGTTACATAATATCGCATTAGCTTTCTCATTGCCTTATTCCTTTCCTCTACTTTTACTTCCATGCGGTATACCCTCCTCTGGACTCTTTGCTCTGGAACACTTTCACTCTGGAACACTTTCACTATTTAACTTTTTACTTCCTTGGGTAGGCAGTGAGACTTAAGTTCTTTCTCCACGACAGGAACACTGCTTACTTGCTGATATTCATATTAGTATCTCTGCAGTTCCTAAATATCTAATGTCTTATTATCATATGTAAAATGTTCATGGGACTTTCCTAACAGCACACACACACAGCATATGTTATCTTTCCTTTTTTTGACTATACTATACTCTTCCAAATATATAAATAAATAGTTGTACTGCAAGAGTGTCAATTTAAAATTATTTTGAACTAATTTGTCATTATATGTATATTTATTTATTGTGTATAATTATTTTGATAAAAATTACAAGTGTGACAATTGTATAACAAAGATTAATTTCGGATAAGTTATATATATTTGCTTGAGATTAAGGATAATATATTTATTGACTACCTACCATAGTTTCTGTACTTTATTGCACATGTACATTATTATTTGCAAAAACTCTAGTATTATGAAGTTATAATATTGAATGGAGAAGATTAAAATAATCAGGTTATTTAGTTATATTATTGCATAATATGCTTTTTATAGCCAAGCTTTTCAACTATATTGCAAATTTCTAATAAATACATGTAAACTTAAACTAAGATACTAATAATACCCAGAAACCGAATTATACCAGCTTTCTCCTGCTTTCGAGGCAACCTTTGCTTTCTTCAACGTTTGTCATCAGATAAATAGAGAAAACTCATAATAACCAAAAGGAGTCTCATGTGTAAAGTTAAAAAAATAAAATAATAAATGGTCCTCCCTGAAGAAAGATAGTTCATATACTTACACACCAGTACCGTACCACACAGACTTTCTCCGTCCATGAACATCCTTATAAAAATAAGAAGCAATTTTAAACATCTGACCCAATTTGTTGGTTTACGTCGTCAACCAGGCCAAGCCAAGCCACACCAGAGAAAGTTCTTTATACTTTTCCTGTGCTTTCTCTGGTTTTGTATTGTGTGTGTATAATATTATTATGTTAGTTCTCGCTTTGGTGGTTTGGCTGTGGCTCGCTTGTCAGTTGCGACTTGCGACTCTTTTGTGTGTCGATGATATCCAGAGTCAGTAAACATTTTAATACTAAGAAAAAAAGACTAAGTACGTAAGTAAGCCTTAAAAACTCAAGCAAAAGATATTCTCAAATATAAGTAAGACAAATTTAGAATTGTACAAATAAATAATTAATTTTTTCCAAATTTAAATACCTTTAGTAATCAATTTAAAAAATCTAAGGGTTTATACATCGAATAATTGCATACATCTCTTAAAGATTAGCCTGAGCTTGTTTTTACACGCAATTGACCTTTAAATGCCCTTAAATAAAATGCGAATCAAAATTTTTGCATTATATTTGAGGGCGCCTTATGTTTGAGGAAAGGTTCTAGTCGGGAGTATGTGGATGTGGGTACATAATAATAATAGGGATGCACTCAAGTCTATTTGGTATAACGGAGAAGAGCCCTGTGACCAACTGCAGAGTGGCGCTCCGCTCATTTTCCTTTTACCTTCAACGACCCAAGTGCCATTTTAAAATATGAATAATGCAATACGCTGCAGAGTCCTCTCACTCAGGTTTATCTTCCATATCAAGGAAAATAGTAAGAGTCAAGCGAGTCAAGTCAAGCAGAGGCAAGGGCGTAGCGCCCATGGTGCTTTTGGTGCTCAAGCACCCCCCAGGGAAGTAAAACTTACACTAGATATAATG
>JAQFYC010002237.1:0-27170 GCA_034694165.1 Tomocerus mixtus
GCCGCTTCGCGGCCTTTTTGTGCAGGCCTAACCTAACCTAATTATTTTGAAACTAACTAAACAAACATTCTAGTTAGGTTAGGCCTGCACAAAAAGGCCGCGAGGCGGCCGATCCTAATCCCCCCAAATGATTTCTGATGAAAATCTGACAAAATTCCATTGTACTCCCTCCCCTCCCCCCTTGGGGGGGGGGTGGGGAGGCGACCCCCCAAAAGTGACCCTGGGGTCATGACTGATATATCCGATAAAACATTTGGGAGCCCCACTAAATATTCCAAGATACAGAGGTGTCGGAAACTTCAAAAACGGCCCCGTTATCCCGACACCAACCCAGATTTTCATCAGAAATCATTCTAGGGTCTTCCCCCCAACCGAGGGTGGGGGCGGGGCACCCAAAACGGCCACTTCGCGGTTTTTTGTCGACAAACAACCTAACTTAATTATTTTGAAACGAACTAGAATGCTAGGCAGTATTACATACTATAATTATTAGTTAGTACTTTCTAACATTCTATTTTGTTTTCCTACAGACAGACATACCAAAACCATAAAGGAGACAAGCTCCTTAATAATTAAATTAGCGGATGAGGCCATTGGCAGCTAACGTATGCGGCTGTCGGCTAACTTTCAAATCCCATTGTATTGTAAAGCTAATAAATAATATTATTAAGAATTTTAGGACTGATTTTGGTTTATTATTTGTTCCACATTGTCATTGCAGTTCAATAATATGATAATATGTGTACAAGTCCGACCAAAAAATCGCCATTTTATACATGCCCATACGAGCGCATGCTTTACTCATTTTCCGATTCCAAGTTGACTCTGCTCAGGCTTTGGCATTTTTATACAGCAATAATTCAGGATCTTTAAACTGTCTGTACTTCAGTATTCACTAGACATTGAATTGCATTTCAGGTGATACTTGAATAACTTGTATCATGGATGATACTTCGAAAAGTAAATGCTCCGAGCATAAGGACGGACTTCCAAATCCTATTCCAGCAAGTGGCACGGAGGACAAAGTTTCTTCGAAAGAAGCTGAAGTGCTAGTCTCGTCAATGGCGGCATTGTCTCTTTCCAAGCAAGAAGACACAATTGTTGATTCACTGTTGTCTACCTCTAAATCTATGACGTTCGAAGATTTTTATGAAACCAGTGATTGTGCTAGATTTAAATCGGAGTCTGAGACTACAGAAATTGTCATAGTGGACCCATCTCCAGGAGAAGATGAGATGGTATATACCTACAAGCCTTTCGATTTCGATGAAGATGCACAAAATTATTTTTCAGAGGTGGCGGAGGAAGATATTTACGCAAATTGGGACCCAATGAAAGAACATTATTATTCTGCTGCAAATTTCTCTAGCTTGGACACAGTAAGACCCGGATACGCAATTTTGGGAGATATGGCGCCTTCTGCCAACATGAGAACACAGGATGTCCCTTGTCCTTTTAATGATCCCAAAATAGGAAGGTGCTATAAAGATAATTGTATGCATTACCATCATATGGAAGGCTCTAACGATTGTAAGTAGTCAACAACATTATTTATCGTTTCCAAATGCTTACTGGAAAAGTGTATGTGTTTCTAATGATTGTAAGTTACTCTAATTGTTATTTACTTTCGCTACAGGGGATCCTCTCAATCAGGAGAGGATTCGCCGAGTGGCAGTAAGCTACGTGTCACAGCTGGAAGAAAAATTTTGTGTAGCGAACGGGACTTTAATGGAGGTCGACGTCGAACATATTATAAGCCCAACAGAATTTTTTGTTACCTGCGAGGCAGATTTTAAGTGCTGCTGCGACTTTGCAAAATGTGAAATTCCCAGCGACAAAAGTAATACATTTTTAATCAGAATTTTTCAGAGCTCAATTTATATGCATGAAATTGTGTAGTGATAATGAGAATTTCTAACAGCGTTGAAAAGCATTCTGGAAAGTAAGTTGACAAAAGAATTGAAAGGCTCCAAATTTGCGAAAACCAAATTTAACGAATACATTGAGCATCAACTTGTAGCCGTTAAGCAAATTGTGAACGGAAAAACAAAATTCTTTCGTGGTGTCATTCTGGAAACAACTACGGATATAGAAGATTACGAAAATCCGAAAATCCCCATTCAGTTATTGGATACAGGAGAAAAACTTTCGATAAAATTCACCGAGCTGTGTCATTTGCCTTCGCCCTATGTTGTCGCCGTTCCTGCGCTGGTAGTATTAGCACATTGAACATTGAAATATATATTATTTAACAAATGTAATCAGATAACTAAAAATGTAATGCATTTGTCATTTGTAAAACTTTACTTAGGCGTATCGGTGCTCCCTTTATGGAATAGTGTCTATCGGTCAAACGTGGAGTCCTGAGGCAGTGGAATATTTCAAAACTCTGGTCAAGGACAAAAAATGTCTACTTATGATCAAGAAGACGTAAGTTTGAATGAGCAATTTTAAATTACCTTAATCAATTAATAGATTTCTCGATATACCAGATTATATCGTGCTGGTGCGAAAGCAATGCATGGCCCATGATATAGTATTATAAATCTCCACAGATTTTAATTTTTGGATTTAAATTCCACAGAACACATAGTGCTGACTATTCGCCGATACGTTTATTTGAAAACAATCCCTATCAGGTCGAATTACGCATTCCACGGCGGAACAATATTACTGGCAAGATTCTATACCGGAGTGTTGCGGACTTGCTAGGCAACATAGGCTTAGGAGTTCAGCATTCTCTATCTGTATTCCGGCCAATATGTTTTCCACATCCCTGGGACGAGTTCAAAGATTCAAATTCAGAACCAAAGGAGTTATTTTACCTTGTGGCTTCGGACAAGCAGAATAAACCACCCAAAAACAACCAAACTACCAAAAAGTCGAATGAACTACTCTCTTCATTAGAAACTGCTGTAACGTTGAATGAACCATTCTCTCCAGTAGAAACTGTTGAAACGTTGTCTTCCAACGTTTCAACGCGAAGCGCGCCTTTCTGTTCAATAGTAATTGTTGAACCGTTGGAAGAGCCTTTCTATTCAGTAGATACTGATGAAACGTTGGAAGAACCTTTCTGCTCAGTAGAAACTTCTGAAAAGTCGAATGAACCTATTTCCGTAGTGAGCACGTCACGTCAACCAGAAAACTCTTCAGGCGGCTATTCGGTGTTTAATGAATGTGTTAAAGATAATGATAACGATCTGGATGACATTGTTTTGACTAGTGAGTCTGCCACATTTTTCGGTGGATTTAAAGAAAATCCTGACCTTTGGAGTCAGATCGAGAAAGGGAATGAACATAAATGGAACATTGTGATCTCTAAGTATACAGCAGAACATTAGACGATCCATTTGTCCACGGTCCCCTTCTAGAATGTAAAACTGCATTGGAATAGCAATGCAATTTTTGAAATATTTAATTTTTTTGATAATCATAACTATTATATATAATATATTTAGGTAGCGAGTCCCAAAATAAGGTTGCGGCATAACAAAAGCCTGTGTTCTATAACTTCAATAAAATTCAAGCCGTGTTTGAGTTTTATAACTAGAGAAATAATACCAATTGATAATTAGGTTGCGATAACAGTGATTCTGCTGTTATAGTAAAATATACACGATGTTAATGTTAAATGTAATTTACAGTATTTACAACTAGAGAAATAAGGAGCCATGTTATTAAATTATGAGGATGTGAACATTATTGTATATTCAAAATTGTAAAACATGACAACCAGGGATAAATAAATATTTTATGACTTGTAAAAATGAAAGCTTTGTGAGGAGTCCATCATGACATCTTAATATTGCAAATTATTACTATAGTTATTTCAGGTTTTATGTTTCTCAGAGCAGCCGTTAAAATGGTAGAGCAAGGCTGCCAAACCACCAATTATTAATCTATTATATCTTGTTTAGACTATTTCCGCGTCACACTTTTGATAATAATTTATGTAATAGTTAGTATGGAGAAACAATTTTAGGACATAATAGCAATATCAAGCCAAATAGATGGAATTAATTACCTCTGCATACATTTCCATTCCGACTTTAACTTCATTTTTGCTTTTGAATATATAATATTTACATATAGTACTCATATATCCTGGACAAAGTGGTTATATAGGCGACATCATATCTGTCACCTTATCATTGCTTAGGATACATCTAATGTGCATAGTGACATATAGTATGCGTGCTAACACAAATAATATTTCGTCCTACAATTCGCAAAGACAGGTATTATTTTACTATTTTATACCATTCTCACTATATAAAACCTGTAGTGAAATCATTTGCAATAGGTTACGTATATTACATAGAGTTAGTAACTTTGCACCGAAGAAGTAACACCCCAAAGAAGTTAAACTTCATCCATCCCTACCACCACGATATTGCTAGTAAAGACCAGAAAGTAGAGAGAAGTTGATTAAACTAAATTCGGAGGTGAACTCCATTGAAGAACTTTCAATGAAACGTAAAGCAAACTTTTCTCTCCAACTTTCTCCAAACTAATCTTGACTTTCTTTTTGCCAAAAGTTCGCTTAAGAGAAAGCATCCTTTGTTAACTTTATGGCATGTTATTGTGTACTAGTGAGCAATAGACTAATACAGTACAGTACAAGTGTCCACTCGACTGCACAATATCCAAGATACGGTGTCTATTCCAAATAAATGTTTTACATCCATCTCATAGACTCGTAGTCGAAGTGTCGTACGCACCTGCCAAGTTCTGTAAAAAGTATTTTAATTTTCAGTGTGTACAAATTGTCCCATCGCCTACTCGACTAATTCCAATACATACAAGTTTTGTCATCTCTCGCCTTTTGTGATTTCATCTGAAATTTGTCTGTATAGGTATAGTTTTAAGCTTAATTTATGGAAAAATTGTTGAGGTACGAAAAATTGATGCCATTTTGTCAGTGCACCAGATAGAGTTAGGGAAAAAGGAAGAGGATATCTAATCGTTGCAAATTAATACGTAGTAACCCTATATAAATATAGATATCATCTTTCCGAATTTTTGTATCTTCAGTTCCTACGAAAATGCGCACTGTACCTATAATAACATAGCAGAGAATAGTTATTTGATTAACAGTTTTAGCTCCACTTATTTCTCGATTTTGCAATTCTTTATTATTTGTGAGAGTGGGATCAGTTTAAATGATTGATTCCGTGAGATATGATCCACATATTAACTATGTCAAAAATTATAAAATTTATAAAATCTGGCATTTTATCATCATTTTCATGAACCGAAAAGCTTACCCCTACAATCCAGCGTACAACATCTTTGCAATGCTAAAGTTATGTTGATATAAATTTATTCAATGTGAAACCTGTGCAAACCTTTTATACGTAGGTAATCACATCACGAAGGTATATAGAAACTACTATGCATGGTTAAGTCCAAAGACTTTTCTTTGCACAGAAATTGTCTTAAGCGTTTTTCTTCAACTTCTACAGTCTCCACTTGGCATTCAAGCTCAAGCTGGAAACTTCTTTGTGTTTGCTTTCTATTCACAAAAATCACTCGACTTTCTAATACGTTGTTGTGAAGAAGTGAGAAATGGTCTGATGTAGCAGAAAAGAAAGGGGTTAAGAAGCTGCTCTCACTTGGTTTGATTATAACATTCTTCTATGTAAAGTTTGGCTTCTAGTTCAGCTACTAATATAATGGCGTTATTATTGTGATACCCAATTAGATATCTAAACACTTAACTATAATTCCCTTAGACAGGTACAAGTACCAGGTACAGGTATCCACATTCGTATTTATACAGATTTGTAGATAACTAGAAAATAAAATACGATTTTTGGTCCGCATCGACTCTAGTAGCCTCAAGGTACGTGATATAAAAATACTTAGCTAATGCCAGCCGTTTTAAATGTTCAGTTTATATCACGGTATTATATTAAGATACCTATGGTGTGTATTACTAAGGTGTATTTTTCCCTGCTATAAGTGGGCATCATACCAGCTCTACTCCAGTTTTGGTAAATTGTATTTTTAATATGGAAGACAAAAAGACAATGGAAAATGTCTTCTGAAAGACGATAGAATACACTGGCACATACTAGTATAAAAATTATGTAGATATATTTTAGATCACGTTTTAATATGCACAATACTTTATGTGTCTTTAATAAATACGTGTACTGTAATGATATTTTGACAGCTCTTGTGGTACTACTACTTTATTGAAACTTACATAGGTAATTATATACATATTACATCAGCAATATACTAATATAACAAAATTACATAATTATTCTATCATATTAATAACTGCATGGTATGCAATTCAAATTAACAAATGGGAAACTCTGCCAAGCAAAAGTTAACTCTAAAAGTTGTACTGAATGCAACATTTGTGGTTGAATGTTTGTTAGTTTAATGAGATGAAAGCCAAAAATAATTAACAGCATTCAATTCAGTAACAACTAAACTGAACAACTCCAAACTCCAAACTATTCTACAGAGGTAAAATAAACTTCCGCTTATAATTAACTAAATACTATATATTACAGCAAATTTTATATATATTACGAGAATTGTAAACTACTGCTCAAACAATAAAAACTAATTTGCTGCTGTAGAAAATTAATGAGTAAAGAAGAACCTTTCAATTGACGCACATGCTATCGAATTGAAAAGGACTGTGCATTCTAATTAGTCACGCGTATCACCAACATGCCAACATATGCATGATTTTTAGTTCCAAATCTGAAATCATATAGCAATTCTAATTTCGATTAAAGTATTCGAATATCTTTTTGGTAGAAGGCAATGCACCTGTATTATTCAATTTCTTATTGTTAATCATTGTAGATATTAGTAGTAATGTTATAGATTTTATAAACCACTGCAATCAATAATGCAATGCAAACGTAATACAGTAAATCAGTTTTTGAAATGGGGGTTGGTTGAAATATTGACATTTCAAAACAAAAATGCAGGAGTAAAGTTTGGGGATAGAAGGAGACCTTTTATCCGTTAAGTATTCTGGAATATTGCCTTCATGAGACAATGATGTTATGTCCCATATAAGTATTTACTGCTGTCAAATTGTAGAGTATTAATTTCTAATCGTATAATATAGGGTATTCACATGAAGTAAATGTCCCTTCTGGCATAGCGGTAGGAACTTGTTAACTTTTAAAAGTCATAGTTCCGTCTTAAATACTACAATTTGCCATTGTGTAGAAAAGACGAGCGGAAGTATTAAAAGAAAAACAGTAGGGAAGTAAATAGGTATGTGTTTCTAACGGAGTAACTATAAACGTAATTCAGTAGTAGAGTCAGAGAAAGTGGCTAGGGCGACACACATGAAATGAAAGGAAAGTAAAACTTGCTGCAGAGAGGAAGTTCTGTTCTGACGACCGACAAAGTATTAGAAGAGAAATTCGTCGAAAAGAGAAACAAGAAAAGAAACTGTTGTAATATACTGGAGAATTAAGTAAGTACACATTACATTAAAAGCAGATATCCAGCAAATCCGAAGTATTAAATAATATTGGTAAGCATACAGACTACAGACTACAGACTCAGTAAAAGTGGGCACCGTTACTGTTTGGAGTATATAGTAGAAATGAAGCATGACCATAGTTTTCTACTAATCTGTATGAGGAAAGGGTCACAAAAATACCAAACTCATAACAAACTGTAAACATAAGAAACAAAAACTTTTTCTCACCTAATAGCACAAACTAAACTAAACTAAAAACTAAGTTTGTTTGAAGCACAGACAAACTTTCAAAATAAAGACTAAACTTTGACTCACACCACACCACCATATAAATGTGTCTAGTGTACCATAGAGCAATACCAAACTTTCTAAATAACTATCTAAATACTTTCTATATTCATACAACTACATTTATTCCAACTTTCTTTTATACCAAAAGCGTTAATATCATATTATCATGTACTAAATATACTATGGGAAGTTATACTTATATAATACATACATACATACATACTCACTAAACTAGCTACTATGCCGTGCCAGATGAATAACATTTTTAAGTCAAAGGGAAAGAAAGTTGTCCTAGCCTTAGTACAGACACATTTCTATATCATTCTACCGTGTCGAGTTTTCATGTGATACTCTTTATTAGGATCTTGCTTTCCTCGCTTTCTCCTCCAACTTCCAAACTTCCAAAAGAGTTTTGTCAAGAGTTTTCCCAGTTCTCGTCTCCTTCTATTTCCTTTCACTGATATAAACTTTCTCCAGCACATACCGATACTTACAGTTGTTAACTAACAATAACTGTACGGGATGCTGAGTGTGTTAGTGCTGTTGTTGCACTGCAGTTGATCTCATATTTCGGAGCTACTCAACCGTACAACGGTGTCTTCTACTCACACTTCTCATACTTGACAAAATACTCAACCCCAAAGGGCAAGTTCAACAGTGACGGTTCTAGTACCCACTATTGGCTTACACAACACACTACACATGTCAACAATAAGCATTCCATTTAAACCCTATTTTTTAAACTCGGTAAACAATTGAGCATCGTGATTAGACATCCTTCCTGCTTCAAGTAGTCAAGATCTTTTCTCATTAGTTCATTACATATTATGTATAAATATTTGGTAAAATGTGAAATATGTATCATACGCTAAATACTACAGATAAAATAATCGATTAATTATACGAATATAATAATAATAACAAAAGGAATTGGATAAAGTATATGAAAAAATTATTTTAAGTTAAATCGTATTCAAGGAATTAATTAATGGCTTTATTATTTATTGTTCTGCCAAATACATTTTCGCCTCGAGGAGAATTATATATAGAGATAATATTAGAAAGCTATTGATGTAAATACATATATGCATAATATCAACCAATTTGTGTCTCATATCTATAAAATATAATTAATGATATATTATAGTTCCTTTCTGATAATAATGTGTGACATCATTTACCATAATAATAGTGATTGCAGTAGAAATTCCAGAAATTGTTTGTTGCTCATCCTTTGTTTAATATGTAATTATAATTAACGACAAAATCAATTATTTCTGGGCTTTAATGGAAGCCATTTAAATCACCACCGTCTTCTTATACTATAATAATTTGCGTATTTGCATATTAACTATAATTGCGCAATTTAAGGACAAAACCATTGTCGAAAGTTCATATAAAAATTAAATTAAAGCAATAAATGTAAATAAACAATGCCTGGGTTTTAATTTTAATATCTGTATTTCATGATATTCATTTTTCTTCGTCACAATCGCAATCTTTATAATACAGCAAAAAGAGGACTGTGGCATTGGCAATGGCAATACGATACGCAGTATAATAGTATGTACAGTATTAACAGAGGGCATTACACGAACGTAGTATACATGTTTGGTTGTCTCACAATTCGATATCAAAAATCTCACGTTTGCTTGCTTGGGGTATATCAAAGCGTGTTGAGGACTTTACGGCTTCTATTTATTGGCCCGTAAAAACCGTCTCTTATCCTAAATATCCAGTAAAAAGCAAAATCGGCTAAAATTCAAGCAAATATTGTGTGTACAATAAAAATGTAATCCATTCTAATTTTAATTAAAATGAACAAACATAATTAATGGGAACACCTGTGTTGTTTTAGTTAAGTTATGGGAAATGTCGGATGAGCAACATCAATTATTTGAGCATAATATGCTTCCATAACTTATAAATGGATGCTAAATACTTGAAATGTGTCTTCCTATTCAGGGAAGAGATTCATGAAAGATAAATTACTGTTGCCTACTACAAAATAAATATAATATCGTAAACACAAGGCACAGAATAAGCCATTTTATGGTGCTTATCGTAAATAGTAAATGTTCGGTTCCGCCTCGATTTATAAAAAATCCGAATCATACATAATAATATGTTAAGTAACAATTAGCTTTGCGAATGGATATTGCATACAATCGGTCAACAATTTTAACGATGGAAAACAGAAACGTGATATTATGGGTAAGGCCACGTAAGTTAGACATAATTAAACCACCTTTTCTGAAGTTAAAGAAACAAAATGCAAAATCTGGATAGAAAGTATATAATTATACATAAGACAGCTTATAATACTATGTAGACAGCAGTTTTATCACAAATATTAGAGTGTCATTGTAGTTCAACTATTTATAACACAACATTAATATTACGTGCATTATTTTAGAACTTTTAGTCCGTTAAGTTGTTTGACTTCTGCGTATCTTTAGCGCTACGTTAATATTAGTAATTAGTGTTAGCACAAGAAAAGACGTTAGTGCGGTGCAATTGGAATTTTCAATAATGAATAGTAGCAATTTCTCACATACAGACAGCATACGGCATACATTCAGCACGCTAAACTTTTTCATTGGTTATACATTCATACTGACGATTAGCTTTTGCCTACAAAGGTTATGTACTCATATATGTATAATCTACTGATAATAATATGCTTGAACAACCTCATTACGGAAATTCGCTCGTAACTAAATGATCATAATATCAACACTAAATAAGGCTTATTCATCAATCTATAAAATAATATAATCGCAGTGCCACATAAAGAGCTAGCTAAAATTGTGTGCCTAATGTAACGCCATCCCCATGGTTAAAATATTCAAAAAATATACTGCATGTTTTACAAAAGATTCATAATTTCATATCCCGAAACAAAAGAAATACTTCCTTTCAGTCAGACAGCCCTCCTGCGCCCGCCCGCAAATATTCCTGGAAATACGCAAAACTATTTACATTAAAAAGATAAGCATTGAATACAAAATGCATTTAAATAATACAACTAGTATATATAGGTATGTGCAGTACATAGTTAAGTTACATACAAATAATCGTACATACGTAATGTTAGTGAATTACGTAGAAAATGGATGGTAGTATTTAGAGTCCCAGGCATTGCATAGGTTTAAGTACAAGACGGAGATGCATATAATGGGTATGCTACTATTAGAACCGATAAAATGTATAAAATGCTTACAAAGCAAAGTTAGGTTAGTTAGGTAGTTGTAGTTATAGATTGCGATTGGTTGTACATTGCATTGCATAGTGTTGTGTTTGTGCAGGATGATGTGGATGTGATGTGATATGAGTACCTTGCTTTGCCTGGTATGGAATATATATTGATATACATAATATAAAGTAGTTTTAGTAGAGTTGGTTGATATTAGATCCAGTAAAGAGCATTTTAGTAGCGCCTGGTTTTGGTGTCCGTATCTTAACTAATAGTGCATTGCAGTCAGTGTAGAAAAGTGTAGTGTGTGTTAGGTAGTACAATAGAGTAGGTAGTCATTCGGGTTGAATCACTCTTATAGTGCAACGTATGTAATATTTGTATGTAATGCAAAGGCATGGGGAAAGATAAGCAGAGCCAGTATTTAAGGTTGCTTTTGCTGGGATATTTTATGATGGCATGGCTTGGCTTGGCGTGCATGGCATGGCATGGGAGGCAATGCCATACATACACAGTTTAGTTTAGTTCACTTCTTATAGGTACATTGCATTGCATTGCATAGTAGAGTAGAGTAGTAATCGTTCGTAGTAAAGTAAATGTACACTTGTACTCTTGTGTATATGTATGTATATGTAGTAGGTAGGTATATATAACATGGTTAAATATTATGGCTTCTCAGTTAGTTCAGTTCAGTTCAGAGAACGAATGAACGTCGTAGCGTAGGCTGCTGTCTGTAGGTAGATAAAATGTAGTACTACGTATAATATGTATGTATTTCTGTCTCTTCATATAAATATATATACATATATCCTAGTACGTACTTACATATAAATGTAACATAATAATGCAATGTAACGTGTAAGATCATTTATATCCCTATATGTATTAGTTTTATATAGATTGTCTATAAACTAGTAGTTGTTAGTTATTAGGTACTTTACTTACACAGACAGTATAATATGTGTAGAGTGTACACGTACACTTTATGTAGCGGTATAGAAGAATAACGTTGTAAGTATAGGAAAAGATGTAATATATGTAGAGGATAGATAGCAAATAGTTAAAGATATAATACGTAGTTGAGTTAAGTATAAAAGTATAATATAATGTCGTTGGTTACGCGTTTGCTGATATGATCGTGATCGTGAGTTGTGCCTTTATTCCTCCTATGCATGTATTATTATATCGGTCTGGTTCTGGTCTGTCCTGTCCTCTCCTATGCTATAATAAAGCTCTGATATATAATAAAGCTATGCTATGCTATCCTTATCCTATGTATTCCTCTATCCAACAATAAACAGTGTCGACCTTCACTGATGCAACTGTACCGAGTTTTGGGACGCTTCTCCTCTAACCTGACTGAAATCTTGTTCAGGGGCCTTTGGCACGCTTCTCTACTTTCCCTACCCCTCCATTTCCATTCCAGGCATAGAGACCAAATACGTATAACTACATACCTACCTACATAATATCTAATATACAAACCTATCTATCTCCCTATCTATCTTCTATTCTATTATTCTCTTATAGAATAGCATAGCACATGTTATAATACTCTAATACTCATTTCTTCTTATAAACTCAACTAAACTGCGTCTACTTCTTTACTTTAGTTTACTTTACTACCATTACATTACATTACTACATATACATACATATACACACTCACACTACACATTACACATAACCAAACCAAGGCAAGACCCAGCAAGCCAGTTCAGTTCAGTTCAGTTCAGTCGACTTCGACTCACTCCTCCATGAATTGTTCCTTTCTCTATCTTCTATCCTTAATACTTTACTTTACTACACTACCTTTATATGTAACTATATTTATATTTTATATAGTACAGACATACATAACAACTATGTACATGTATCTTTTTCCAACAAAATCCTGTCCTCTCCTTTCTATCTATCTATCTATCTATTATATTATTCCCATAGCCTATAATATAATACGCAAGGAGACTATCTACTAACTACGCTATACTGCGTATTACTTCCATGCATTATGCACCAATATTATATGACACACACTCTAGACTTAAAAACCATTTTCATACAGGGTCAAGCACAAGTATTAGATAGACTATTGGACCTAGTGTGGGGATAAACACTATTTTAGGATCGCTTATATATGCATATTTTTATAGGCATACATACTAGTATTTTTCTGTCCATTAAAATAGCCAGGAATTGCAAACATTCATGTAAGTGGTAGCTTTCCTACAATATAAACATCTATTTGCTATAGTTGTTTTGTGAAATTGGCATAAGATTCAATGTCACCTTATGGAACATGTGTCCCCACCTGAAATAAACTTTAATGCAAACATACTTATGCTGAGAATGCAAGAATAATTTGTTTACTGAACGTTGGAGAATTCCTAAATGAATGTACAGTACATCCCATTGAAATACATGGAGAAAGTACATTGCTTTATGTACACGCTAAACACTGCTTGAAGCTTTTGGGAAACCGTGGAATGGCCTCCAAAAGAAAAGATGGAATTATGCTATTATGCATCATGAATGAAGGAGGCCATTCCAAGGTTTCCAAAAGCTTCAAGAAGTATTTCGCGTGTACATCAAGCAATGAACTTTCTTCGTGTATTTTTATAATGCATCCAAAGCAATGGGACGTACTGTATAATATAATAAAATTGGCAATGGTTTGTGGATGATACTGTTTCCCATAAGGATCATACTCGATAAGTTTTGGAATTATCGTACATTACTACCGTCATTTTGTGAAAAACCGCCCTGTGGTTCACGGTAAACCTTATGTCTGGAAAGAATTTAACAAAGGCATTCACCATAACCGAATTTTTTTGAGTTAGAGAAAATAACATAATATTTGTAATTCCTGAGTCAATAGTACTCTCAATTTTGACGAGGCTTATTTGTACGTCAACACTTGAAAATATTATTAGAAATATATTTGATAGCAGTAAAGACCCTGTAAACTAAAGCTTCCAAAATTGTTTACTTGAAAATATTGTTTCTTTGCTCGTTTTTCCAAGGTTGTTAAACTTATAGGATACACTGTACAAATTCTGTAAATACTATACGATAGTATTTACAGTGTAATACTTACACTCGACTCTTTGAAGTTCTAAAGCTCCATGATTATGATGGCTACATTATTACATTACAGTAGGCAGTATATATTAGGAGTTCATTTTAAGGTACATTCTAGACTTACTAGCCATTTATATTTTATACAATAGAGAGGACTGGACATGTACACATATACTTAAACATAATAGTCCCGAGCTTAAAGTAGTATGTTGGTATTTGCAAGCAAGTAACGCAGAAGATCAGTTTTTAATATATACCTACCTACGTCGCATTTATGTAACTAGATAAATAATACAATTCTTGGTAATTCTTATGCATCTAACATGATGCAGCAATATCCATAATATACTTACGATAGGCTCTCTTATAATTTAAGTAGTATTAGTAGTGAACCCTGTATACTTATTTATCCCTCTATCACATATTTACTATCTATGCTTATCGTTGGTAGATACTATGGCGAAGGTATGGCAAAGGCTACCTTATAAGAAAATCTTTTACGTAAAATCGACCCTTCCCATAACGCAAAGCAACTACAAAAATATCGATGAGAAGATGTAATACACACTACACACATTTGGATATTCTTATTTTTATTCCTTTTGGTATACTTATGTATTGTAGGGGTTAAAAATACAACGGTGTATTTTATAAATAATATTTTCTTTCAAAGTTAACTTTAAAGGCTGATTCTACCGTTTGTATATATTGGAATTGAGCATAATAAATATGCAGTAAACAAGCAAAAAATATATTTTTATAATTGTATCTATCTGGCATTAAAATCTATTAACTTTTTATTAGTAAGTACAATTTATCCCTGTTTAATTTTATACGACAATTTAATTATTGGCTAATGAAAAGATAAAAAGTAATTATCCGAAAACTACATGACATGATTTTTAGTTGCACTGATAAATGCACAATTTGCAATTCCCTTTTTTGTCGAATCTTGTAATTTTAAGAATGAGATAAATTATTTTTGCCTAATGACGAGAAGTTGTTATGTCATACCATGTATATATATATAATAGTATTGGTAACATAATCCTGTCACGAATTGAACTGATGAAATTTAGTTGCAAAAGAGCTGGACGACTGTATCTGTAATTACTAAATAAAATGTATTCTTTGTTAAGTAAAGCTTTCCAAATGCTAGTGCTCCTAATGTCCAGGATAAAGAAAACTTACATGTAGTGCTTAATACGAATACAACTTTGATGCGATTAGTTAAGTATGGGCAGGATGAAGCCGTGTCTGGTCTTGCTGTAGTTTTGTTTGAAGGTGGTATTGTGTATTACTATAATGCGAGGTACTTATGTTAGCTAGGTATTAAAGGATAGTACATAAGTATACAGGAAGGATAATGTAACACTATAACTACAGTATAGATAGCTACACAAACAGTCGCCAGAAAGTTTTTCTTGCTATTAGTCTCTGTCTTGAGTTTTGTCTAATAGGAGCATCATCTTTGGAGATGAAGATGGCAAAGAAAAAGTCAGGAATCCCTAGAGATCTCTAAATGTTTAACTACTCAAAGGAAGAAGTACATGATGATAATTTGTAAACCTCAAGACAAAACTAAAAGTTGAACTGCCTGCTATGTTACTTTAGATATGTTATGCTACTACTTAGAAAACTAAACTACTACCTTACTAACTACCAAAGTTTAAGTATAAACCTATATTTCCGACAACTCTTCCCTAAACTAACTAACAAACTAAGTAAAGAAACAGTAAAAATTAGGATAGACATATAGAATAGTAAGTACCATTCCTACATAATAAGTACCTGTAGATATCTGTATTCTTACTCATCATCATACATAAGTATATCTATCTATCTATCTGTACACAATACATAATACGTTCCGTAATTTGAAAAGGGTATAGAAGGATTGAAAAGAGAAAATGTCTCTAGACGAGATTCGAGATAGTTTCATACTTTCATGTGTGTATCTTCATTCAGCCTCGAGATACTTAGTTCCCTTTCTCCCCTATACACCTAGCTAGTCATAATTACATACAATTTCCAAGAAAGACAAAAACTAACCGGGTAACTGAAACTAAAGGAAACAATAGAAGAAAGAAAGACTTTTAGTAATGTATCTGACTGAACTGAAATGTTCCTAGTTCGTAGATGAAACGAATGGAATAAAATAACTTGCACACCACATCACAGACAGAACTGAACTGAATATACCAACCACAGCATATCCACATAAATGAACTTATTATTAAGCAAACTTTGTTTAACCCAAATTATAAAACAAAACTAACTAGAAACTTGGTTTGAACTAAAGTGTAGGCAAAGATACAAAGAATTCATCAACTTTGTTATGCATTGTATGCATCTCACCTGAAAATTTTGCTTTATTTAACTACATGCATTCCTTCCACTGAAAGTTATAATTACTTAAAGAAACCATACTCCTGATTTTTTATTTTCTATAAAATAGAAACTTTCCGCCTAAATATCCCATAAAAATTAGATTCATGGACACTTAGCCGTCCAAGTTAATAATATTCTGCTGTATAGCAAAAGCTGAACCAGTTGTGTAAAATATTTAGAACATTATTGTAGTATAACTTATTTTTCAAATTATAACCACACCAAGATTTATCATCCTCTATCAAGAATGTAATTAAGCAATTTGTGCCATTAAGTGGGTAAGTATGTAATTAAATCATTTGTGGGTCTCAACGTAGAATGCATTATGCTGATCTTTATCATTATGAAGATCAGTAGTGCAAGTAAGTGGTGTAAACAAATATTATTATATATAAGTAGAAGTATGGATGTATGTAGTGTAATTTAGGCACATCCATACTATTTGCCTACTAAAGTACAAGTACAAGCACAACTAAGTAAGTAAGAGAAAGGAAGAGAAGTAAGCGTATAGACATAGACAGATGGACAGAGGAAACATTAAAGTTCTAAAGAGAAAGGAGGCGAACTTTATTAAACTTTCCTCAATTCCTTTTTATTATAGTAATGGTGAAGCTCGTAAGTAGGAAGTAACGACTATCTAGTATGTAGTATGTATACATAGCGTAAGTTTAGTATGTATGCTACAGATATATGTACGGATAAATGGATAGTGTGGGTGTGTGTGTAGTGTGTGTGTGCCCGAGTTTATATCAAGTAAAATAGTTTAGTTTGGCGTTTCTTCTTCGTTCCGTTGTTGAATTGCATCACTGCATTGCCTTGCATTGAGCAAAACTGAACTTAACTGAGCTAAAGTAAGGAAACTTTGTAGTAATATGGTAGAAAGTTTCCTTCCAGGCCAAACTAAAACTCACTTCTGGAAACTTTGTAATAGTTACCATTTGGTTAGTTGGTGTACTGTTGTACTATGTACTATGTAGTACTGTAGTATTTTAAGTAAGGAAACTTACTACCAGCAGGCAGGAGTTTATTCTTGGTATAACAATTCTTTAGTATCTACATATAGTTATAACTACCAGTAAAATAATATACTTTATAGACTAGACTACCCTCCTCCTAAGTAATATCATTTTATATATAGACTCTTTAGCTTAACTAAACTTTCTGTATAAATTTTATTCCCATTCTTAAGTAACTACTATCTCCTACTTTGAGTTTTGTCTGGAGTATCTGTATTTATCAATGCTTTGGATATTTTAACACTGTTACACATACTAAAACTTATCTTGCTACTATTGTATACACTAGGTAAATAAATTAACTACACTTTCTGACAATAACTATTTATAACTTTCATACTTTGACTTTAATATTATGCAATAAAATGCTAAACAAACCGAAGGTAAATAAATAAACAACAGCAGCTATAAGATACTTAATACAGATATATGGGAGTTATTTTATTATTAAAATATCCAATTTAATTAGTTTGCAAACAAATAATATTTTAGCAATGCTATTTACTATTCGCTAAACAGAAGTAAATCATTAAAGTATTCTTACTTTAGGAAATAAAGTATCTTCACAAATTCTAGATATTTATTTTGTAAACAAGATATGAGATGAGAAGCAAGAAAAGTTTCAATGTGATGATAAATAAAAATCCCCCTTCCATCAAAAAGAGAAGAAACTTGAATGCCATGCCAGGATACTGTGCAGTACAATGCAATCTTTAAAGTTGTAAATATAGTTTGTTCTTTGTCTGTAATCTATATATACGAAATAAATACATAAGTCTATCTTTTCAAATGGGTACATTTATAGTCCATTTCTAGTTAAGTAAGCAATCTATTCGATTTTATGTAAGAAAGAGAATATATTAGGATATATGTATATGTGTACATTTGTAGGATGGTTTGGTTATAGTATAATAGCAAATAGAATGGCATTGTGCACTGCATGAAATGCAATGTTTGTAAAAGTCGTCTATTTTCTATACGAAATATATATTACGTAACGTAACGTAACGTAACAGCTTCGTTTATGCTATAAGTAGAGGAAATTAGAAGAGGAGGAACAAAAAAGTTTCCCGGACCGAATTTCTTGTCTCAAGTGGAGAGTATAACTGGAGAAGAAGTAGAGAAACTAGGGAAACAATGTATTCTATGTTTTCCTCTGATCCCTTCTCCACAATGCTTACGTTAGGTTACTCTTTATACGGGAAGCGATTCTCTAAAGTAAAGTAAAGACCTATATACATTACAGTGACATGTACGGACGGGTATATGTACATTTATGCCAGTTAAAGATATATAAAATAGTATTTTCTAAGTGTATGTGAAGAAAACTATTTATATAGAGATTCTATGTGTATGTGAATGCAAACTACTATTACTTTATTATCTCTGGAACTGCATGTCTTGTATGTCGGAGGGAAAAAGGATAGAATTCTACTCTACATACAAATACTACCCGACGGTCCTTATTCCGTATCCACCCTAGTTCCTTAGTATCCTTACTTTACTATTGTAGATTTTTTACTGTTGTGTTTCATTTCCACTGCACTACAGATCTTCTATCCTTTCCAGCTCTCTAACTTTTTCTGTTTCGTAATATGTACTTACCTTTTAATAGTACATGTCTGTTCTGTCTGTATCTGTGATGTAGATACTTCACCATAATTTACTTAGGTACTTGCCTTTGCTTAGCTTATGTAGGAGATTTGTTGAAGTTGGAAAAACTTACATCACATCACATCCCGTAGCCTAAAGGTTTAGGTCCTGTAAATACTACCTACTGTAGCAAACCAAGCCAACTACCTACTACCTACTTAAATATATTTAGCTCCTCTAAACTATATGTATTACTGTTTTTTATATACCTTACGTATATTGTGTACTGAACTTACTTATCGTTAGCAAGGTACTTTCCCTCTTTCCTTCCATCTTCTCTCAGGAGGAGCAATGCAATGTAATGCGAAGAACGCATCTTATGTTATGTAAGCCCATTATGCACCTATATACATAGATAGGGTTCTCTTCCTACAATACGTAGTCTGTTTATAACTAAAGTATAATACATAAAGTATGGAGGAAGGATGTGTATCCATATAAATAGTTAGAATGATAAGGATCACATCACCATGACCATAGCACGTAAATATCAAAGACATACATGCCTACACCTTTTACATATCTTTCTAGTCAACTAACGTAAGTAAGTGCCATACATATTCTATCTTTGTAGATATTGTATAAATAATGTATGTATGAGCAAGCTGCATAATATATTTCTTTATATAGAACATAACATTGTTCAGTATACTACATATTGGCATTACCATTATCCATTAAACTTCACTATACTACTTATACTATTGGCAAACATGTGTCCTGGTCTGGCCTGATGCTGATGTAATACCCAAATCTTGGTCCATTCCATTCCAACCATGCAACTCCAAGCCAAGCCAAGACATCTCCTGTGAATTTAGTATGTATGGCATTTATGTGTTGTGCTAGTATACATATATGCCTATAAGTAAGATATATAGATAAGTCTGCCGGTATAGTTACATCCTCATCATGATAAAATACGATACGCTGCAGCAGGAAAGCAATAAACGCTATAAGAATCCTCTCTTAAGCCATTTCGTTGCATTGCCAGCCATTAAACCATGATGTCAGCCAGAGCAAGCCAAGCAATATTAATGTTTTGTTGCTCTGGTCCTCGTTATTATCCTGGAATCCTGGATAGTTATACTTAGGTACTTACTTACGGTACAATACGGAGGCAAAGGCAAGTAAAAGGATCTATGTACATATTATTATAGCATCCTATGTAATATTTCTGTACTATTGTTGTAATATATGTATGTAAGTGTCTTATTATTATATAAGTATTTATTTGCTATAATTCAGTTGCTAGTGTGGTGTGTTGGGTGTATTTATTACTGAATGACTGTTCTCTTGTGCTTATGTGTGCGTTAGTAACTTCTATGAAGATACATTATCGAAATAAATGAGTCATTTTACATGCACTGCACCACACCACGGCAAAACCCAGCTTAATATTCACTCTCAACAGACTAGTCACTACTAATAACACTAATATTCATATTCCATTCAACTATTCAACATACATAATCATTCGATAAGCACATAACATAGTACATTAGTAATACTGGACAACTTGAACTCACCACGGCAGACAAGACAGGCCAAGCCTGGCCTGGCCGGGACACTCACTTCACTTCTAGATAGCCAACCCTATCTTTCCACTTAGTATATACTATAAATGTATATAAATTTGTAAAGAAAAAGAAGCATTTAACATTTATATGGAAGGTATGCCGTGCAGTGCATAATACAATAGAGAAATGGAGATGGATAGCATATACATTTATTTAGCAGCATTATAATACATACTACTTTACATGCTATGTTGATACTGATAAGAAATAGTAGACCAAGCCAAGCCAGGACAGGACATGCATTCATGATATTCATATTCCTGCCATGAACGCGTATATATTAGCTCACTCCAGTCATGTCTGTCACAATAAACAGCTCAGGAGTATCTAAACTATTCATACACATTAGTAGCCACATAATATGCTCCTCTTCCATTCCACTAAAAAACTACATATCATTAACAATGAGGAGTCAGAGTCAGAAAGGAACCAAGCGAAAGCAAACGAAAAAGAGGGAGACGTGCTTTTATGACAATTGCCGTCCTATAACTGAAAAAATAGAGAATATCTTATCCTTGTAGTAATAGTGGATAGTTACACTATGTTGGAGTGTATTATAAGTTTACTCTTTTCTATATGTACATGCTTGTCTAAATCTTAAATCACGACTTTGTACTAAAAGTTTGTTTAATAATGTGGTATTAAAATTGAAAAGATATTAGTTCTAGTATAGTGACTGGAGTTCTGCAAAGATGAAAGGATAAAGTATCCAGATAAGCCTTCGTATGTATGCATGTACTATTTATATACAAATGGTTATATGGTCATGATATAATAATACTGATATTATGCTCTTGATGATGGTACATTAGTTCCCATATAATTTTCTAATGTATAACCCACGAAATACATACCTAAGCTACATATATATCTATAATTACAAATTCGAATGATGTTCTTATTCATTCTGGTTGTATTGTTGCATATACTGAAGAGTAGTGTAGTGTAATGTAGGGTGTGCACACTGCACACTGTCGACTGCTCTGTAATTTACCTATACACATATACAAATTAAACTGAATAAAGAATAGCCAAATTGAAACGGAGTCGATATGTCAATTTAAGCTTTGCGTTATGAATCATTTTATTATTATCCTGGAAAGTACTACAACGAACGACGCCGACCAACTCCAACAGTATCACATATAAGGTCAATTAACATTACTCTATAGGCATAACAATGTACGATCGTTATATATATTTTAATAATACGGCACGTGGGCCAACGCTAATATTTTATGCTTCCCTTACTTTCAGATTTACATGCAATTTTAGGATTCACAATGTAATGATATATCTATAGCGCAAATAACTCCAAACTACTTAAAACTTGACTCACTCATTCAGATACTCAGATCATATAGCTTATGGCTAGTGGAAATAAGTCCTGTTATGACACAAGTAGCTTTAACAAATAGGATGAGATTATCAAATGTATAATACTGGCTACAATACAGAACTCGACGCCGGCATAAGCTTGCATAAAGTACAAATAAAGGAATTTTGATAAAAATTTACATCTCATAAAGTACTTAGAACTACACCATATTTATCTAATTTATTTTTATTGTTTTTGCATACTCAGAAATATTAATGGAATTTTATTTATTAAAAAACAAGGCTATCAATATGTTGTTTTATTATTGTGTACCTGGAGACTTTCGTAAAATTTTAACAAAGCGCCGATTTTTTTTAGGGACGTTTGGGTCTGATCCCTACTTAGATATGTAACAGAAAATAATATTATTCTGCCCTAATAATTCCTTTTTGTGCTGCAAATACTGTAGATAGAAATATATTACCTATTCATTTTAATGGTTATGGTACATTAGCTATTATTTGCCTGTCCTGGACGATAAAGTTGACAAGTGAGACAGGCACACTCACACAACCTGACTGCTGTGCTGCACAAGGCTGAAGCAAAAACTTCATATAAGAACATTACAATTATGATGTGATACACGTTTTAGCTGAATCTCTTATACTTCACCACAGGCGTATTATATATTAAAGAAGCTATGAAACATAATATACCATATGATCTCAAACTAAAGAATCGAAACTACAAATAAATATTAATAGTATGACTGCACATTATGATCATAGTACTATTATTTCTTTGAACAATTGCTAGAGACGCATCTGTACTTCTGTATAAAAGCATTCCTTTCATCCTTTATGTTAACCATAAATCTACTGAAATAGTAAAATGTGTACTGTAATTTAGATTGGGAGTACAATTTGTTTAACAAATGCGGACTAACGATATATATGTAAGTGAGGTGAATTATCGATTAGTTAGTCCACTGAGCGTTTTGAAGTTTCTATTTGATCTGCCAAATCACGAGGGTATATTTGTTCAAATGGATACTTTCTCCGAAATGCATGAGGCACATGCATGGATCTATTCGATTCAAAGTGTTTACATGAAAGGTGAAGGCACTTTACACAGAAACGATGTACCATTACCATACCATTACCTAAAGCTATAAAGGTATGTTTGATAATAGTATTTACCAAGTTTGTAGCCCAGAGTACCTTGTCTACTAAACATTTTGTAATATTATACACTTGTTACGTTAAGCAAAATAGTATTACCTATTTATGTTGTCTCCACTACTCATAAGTATATTTATTCTGCTCTACATACACCGAAAGTTAATGCGGGTTTGGCATAATGACATAACTTAACTTGTATTTGTACTATCTCATAGTAGTATTATGTAGTAAAATGTACTGATAATAGTATACTAAGTTATTGCAGATATTGAAAGCTTTGCTGGAATACATTACATTATTTAGCCGACTCTACAATTCTGTGTATTGTGTTTAATTCAACTTCAGGCGTAGGCAGAGCTTCCATGAGAACATTGAACATTAATGCTAAAATTCCACCCCACTCATGTACTACCTACTACATACATAGTTATACTCCAAGTGCTATTACTAATTGACAGATCTAAGAATTATTCAGCAGAATGCAATAATAGTAGCTGTTGTGGACGGTATTAAACACAAATGCACTTCGTAAAATCGATTTATGCTACTGGAACTAAAATATATAATTCTTTGACCAATTTTCCTCTGCAGCAGCATAATGCACAATCCAACAATAAGCTGTTTCATTAAACTCATAATGATAGTTTGTTACCTAACATTTTGCTTACATGAAAGTACTTTACAATTGTTACATTTTATGTCTATCAGATATTTATATAATTGGTTAATTTTCTATTGCATCACTGACCCACAATTGGTATATTTATATTCAGGTAATTAAATTAGTAGATAGATGTTCGCTTTTTTGCTTCCGACTGCCACTGGTGTTTAACATTGAGAGAAATACAACTTGGAATGATACCTACTTTTAAAATTGAAATCGCTCTGTAAATATGGATTTCTTTTAAAATAGTGTAGTGATTTAAGAAGTGGAAATAATGCGAATGCAGTATTCACCTAGTAAAGAAATAGCGCGTGGGAAAGGGCAAGTGGTGAAAAGGAAAGCAATTTTTCACAAAGTAAAAGTCTTTGGAATTCTGTTTGAAATGCCTTCGTCTAGTTCATACTTTATTTTGCTCAACTCCTCTTTGTAGTGTGTAATGCAGACGTACACGACATGTAAGAATACATACATTGTAAATACAAAACCACTACGACACTAGGTACTACTATTTGTACTTTTAGTATCTAGTAGACATTAAATACTGTAGGGTTATTACTTATACTATATTATAAGGAGGGAGGAAGTCCTAGTGTACACTATGTAGCAATAATATATATAATATATATAATCTTATATAAAAAGTGGTAGGTTGCGTAACATAAAGTAAAATATTAAAGGGAGAAGGAACTACTATAAGTAAGTATGCGAGCAGAGACAAACGCTAAATTCGGAGAAGTGAACGCATAAAAGTTGTATGAAATATAACTATAGGGAGCTGTATAACATGATCCACTTTGGTGTATTTTATGTAATGTTTTCGATTGAAGAGGTTCCTTTTCCCATTTCATGTTCCAATCCAGCTCTCGTCTAGTATTTCTGGCAAATCAGGAGGAGTATCCTAACTAAGTAAGTAGAGAAGAATTGTAGTGTGTTTATATACAGCATGTATCCACAAGCTATAGATGTACGTGTACATCGTAAGTAAACTTGAGTTAAGTTAAGCCTCGTCTCTTCTTTAGGTATATACAATTGCTTCACTGCCTGTTCTATTACGTACACTGTCTTATTATCCTTGCTCTTGGTAAATAGTAGATGTGCCATATAACATGACATTACTTTTACTTACATTACACACATAGTTCCTTCGGATCGCTATGTTCGTTATAAGAGAATCTAGTATTTTTGCTATCTGTAAATACATCAACGAATGTGTGTAGCATGTATGTAGCTAAAACTATAGTATGTTACCCACTTATATTAGAAAAAGCGAGCAACAGAAACACAAGTACATTTATATATTTATGTAACATGGAATTTGAACGTAGGAAGTTGCACAACTGCAGCCGTCGTCGTCGTAGAATAAAAGCCAAGACCACTCTTTTATTTATTTTATCTACCACTTACTTTACTTTTCATATAACAGTCGCAATACATGTACCGTAGAATTCATATGTATCTAGCTACTAGGAAAGCAATACTCCAGATCCCTAACTAAACAAAATATAACCCAACACACATACGAGACGACATTATAACTAAGTAATAGCTAAAGTAGTTTAAGTTTACTTTATGTTTTCCTCTCTAATATCTGTTCTGGTACATGGATAGGCACTTCTTTTATGTGTACTTAGGGTTATATAGCTTTCTCTTATACATTTATGTGCAATACTTGTTTAATATCATAAATATATACATAACAGAGAGGTTAAACACTGGAAAGGCTATAAAGGAAAGCAATACAGTAGATAGAGAATAATATCTTGTTTAATAATACTTAAATAAGTTACCTACCTAAGTTACTTTGCTACTAACATTCCTACTATTTGTTCTTTACTGGATAGTATAGTACTAGGATGGTATGTATTGCAATCCCCTGAAAACTCATATATGTGACCTGACTGCCTGGCTTTGTATTACATTGTTAGGGAATAATAAATATATGTATCTGTATCACCGCATATTATGTATGTCATAGTCATAGTCATGTAGTAGGTGTTTCATGTTCCATGCAGCTATGCATATGTACTTACAAAGTATATAATATCTATTGTATTGGTATGTAATTCTTAATAATAGTTAAATACCGAGCATATCAAGCCAAGCCAGACATAGAAACAGACCCGGATATGCCAAAGGAATACGAGTATATGTAATAACTACTATAAGGTAGCACAATGCCATTGAATACAGGAGAAGCATAATAAATACTATTACGTCTCTGCTGGTTTCTGGTCTAGTTCTGTTATGTGCTGTTACATCAAGTTCTCTTATATCCATGAAGTGCACACATAACATAATACCACATATTGATACACAATAAGTTTGCATGCCTCAAAAATAAACTAAACTAATAATATTATCGTCAAAGCAGGCCTATCCATTCCATCCTCATGGGACGGGACTAGAAAAACAGAACAGCACACATTCATTTCATAGTACAACTATCTATTCATATTTACATTAGATATATCAACATCAATATGTCTCATTCCTAGTATTATATATTCCCAGTCGAGTCCCTCACTACAACGCAATACCACAATATAACATAATAATTGTAATCCCATATTCAACTTATTTTCTATATACCGTGTAACTATATTCACTGATTATACTATTGTACTATGTGCCCATCCACATACATTACTTATTCCATTCCCTACAATAAATACATGAAATGAACTATATAACTACAGAATTTATCATTATTATTCAACGAAGAGTTAAAACACGTTCTTTTGAGTGTGAGTACTGTGTGGCATATTACAGATTATGCACTACTGCTTATATCGTTTTACTGTATACAATATTATCTAAAAGAGTTTCATTTTGTAAATACTAACAGATAGCGATACTGTTACATGACAGCAAGGCAAAGTCTAACAACTGTGCATAATACCATAAATATAGCTATTGCTTCGTTGACGGTATCCATTTATTACGAGAATTTGACTGCAATGCAACTAATATGTATAATGTACAGTGATGATACGTATGAAGAATGTATGAAAAAAACCAATACATCATGCATACATTCACCTTTTAATATGTTCAAATATTATTTCCGCTTTATTTAAATGGTTAACAAAGTATTCTTGAAATAAGCTAAAGTCTCTAAGATAGATAATGCATTTTTGCAGTATGCAATGTTATCGATGAACCATATAGTACTTAATTGAATATTGATTAGCGTACATTTCAAGCGTGAATTTTATATCCAATATGCGTTTTCTACTTAAAATTAGTAATGTACATACATTAGGCCTACTCGTTTATTCGAAGTGTGCTTTATTCGCGCTATTCAAGTGTACGTTACTTCGTCAAGTAAAGCGAA
>JAQFYC010002238.1:0-27168 GCA_034694165.1 Tomocerus mixtus
ATGTATAAGATGAACGTGGTTTCTTCTGCTGCGCTTGTGTTCTTATTAAGCCGACCCAACTAACATGCTTCATGATTCTGTGTTATGAAGTGTCCGTAGAAGTGGACAGACTCGAATAATTGGATTAAACTCTGGTTTTACTCTACAAGAAAAGGATTAATTAAAAAGTATCATGCATACAGTTGCTCCGCTTCTCTTACCTTTGCTGACTGTAGGGGAATAGGATCAAGTTATTTCCATTAGTCATATTTTCAACATAAATATTGTATATACTAATACAAATTTGTAAAAAAATGGCAAATGAATCAAAATAACAAGAGAGATAAGAATAAAAGAAGCAACCGTTCGCAAATAAATGGGTTTATAATTCTGCACCTTTTATAGCGAAACCATTTTCACTTAAAGCATTTATTGTTTACAGAAAACTTTTAGTGAAGTATGCCCTACTTTTAAAATGGAAAAGATTTCATCGTATTTTTTTAAAGAATATTTATCAATTTAGAAACATTTTACTAATTTCTACAAAAATGCATATAGGTACTTATAAGTTATATAAATTCTTATTACGTACATTGGGTAGCGATTCATTCCCATCATCTCCCCGAAATAATCCGTCATGGCAAACATGATGAAAGTTGTATGAAGTATGAGAACGTCTACAATGAACAATGAACTTGGAATTTTAACTTTATAAGTGCAAAACTGCCCGTATCTCGTGAACTCACTTTGAACTTGCTCACTCACAATAAAATTGCACCACGTTTTCTGTGTTGAGAATTGTGCATATACTTTTAGTAATTATTTTAGCATAACAGTACCACAACACACTGCAGATATTATTTACTTACCCTAGAAGATATTCTAATAGTCTATAACGTAAATAATCTGCATTGTACTTCCTGTCTTGACATACTAGTACAATAATAATATCCTACAATTTAATGTAAACTGGAAATGCAGAATGTCACCAATTTGAATCTTTATTAGGTAGCTTTGCAAAAGATTGCTTGTATTTATTTACATTTTCAAACTCAACCTTTGCCCGTTGCTAAAAACATCACATAAACACACCACAGTAACCATATTTCCATCATCACTAAACGTTTGCATTTCTTCCGATTACTAATTTTACAGCCGTCGGAAGAACTTTGAAAGAATAGTAAATCAAAATAATATAACTTCTGCATTTTTAAATTTTCATTTTAATACAGGGCGCTTGTTTAATGTTTCACTTTTCACTAACATCAAACAAAATATAGTGCGTAGCACTGAAATTACTTCCGTAGGTTTTGATTTCATTGACGTTTCAGGATAATTATAACAGTATGCCATTGTGAATTTTAATTAAATGTAGCCTATTATTTCACTTAGGTAACTAATATTTCTACACAATAGTACTAAATCAGTAATTATCATAAAGGTGGTATTTATTTTAGGAAATAGAATCTCATTTGAGTTTTTTACACATTTATACATTTACGCATATGGTACGGTTTTTTTGTCGAAGCGAAAGTTGAGCTTTTTCTCCCTATTTATATGTTAATTATAAATATTTTACTTATGTCAGTATTTAAAATTCCATTCCATTGTTGCCAGAAGACCCAAGAAATAAGCCATTACATGTGGTCTTCTAACGCCATCTTTTAAAATGCGATTTTCCATTTTAAATAATACTTATACTTATTTTAGTAGATTATTATTATTTATAGGTGTATTTAGTCCATTATTTAGGCTAGTTTGCACATTTCTTAAACAAGTAGTTTTTCTAATATGTTATGTACTACTTTATAATATTTTATCTTTGCAGGTTGTTGAGATCATAATATTTTTCTCAGCGTTAAATTTTCGGCTGATATTGCTTTTAGCAGAACATGTGCAAAATCCAATAATAAACAAATAGCATTAATTTAGGCACATTATAAATTATAAAATCTTTTTATAAGCTATATAATTGTATTTTAGTGAAAAAGTTTCAAGGTACGTAATACTTATTATACCCTATAATGTAATTGTTTACTATGAAAGAACAAAAGTTGCTAAGTTTAGAATTCCTAACCATAGTTGTCGAAGCCACAACTATTTAATGTGGTTAAACTGAAAGTTCACATAGAACGCGACAAGAATATTCGTAAATGAACCAGTAAGCGCTTTTTGAAAATAATTTAGACCATTAGGAGAGATAGTGCTGTGATTGTGATGTCTTTACTTTCATTATAATAATATGCAAGTATATATAGATAAATATAGTGTGTAGACACCTACTTTGTTTATTCATAGTTTCCGTCTTAAACGTCCTTCGGACTCGGAAACAGAGAATTATATTGCTATTTAAGTCAAGTATGTATGTAGACTGTGTAATGCCAGGTCAGGCCGTGTGAACCACAAAGGAAAGCTAATACTTAAGTAGAGTGAGTGACTTTGGAATACAAATATTGTTTTCAACTTTCATTACTGCGGGAGAAATGTAATATGTACATTAAAGAGTGTATAAGGAAGGAACTCATTTAATAAATTCTATTGTTTTTCCAAACTACTTACTAAAACATTCTCTTGAAAGTCAACCAGCCTCTTTTGCTTTTCTTTTCTTGTTTCGAAGAGTTGAGGAAAGTGAAAGTAACTAAGTTACTGTTAATTTCCACTTTGACATTGAAGAGAGGAAGACACTCATCTCTAACTTTTTAAAGTAAGTTTTCTAGTTTCCTCACACATAAGCCAATTACTTCATTATTACAGTAGTGCAAACTTTAATTCTATTTAATACCCAAAATACATATATACCAATACTGCATACATACTTGGATATAGGTAAATGAGATGAAAGAATTAAAATACTGTCTTTAATGGAAGCTGAAACTAAAGTGAATATTTATCAAGAATGGCAAGTTAATCAAAACAATGAGCATCTCATGAAAAGTTTCGTAGAGTATGCACTCTGAGAAACTTTTCATGAGATACTCATATTTGTATCTATGCACACAAATCCAAATATTCGAACTACAACGTATATAGTTTCATACAATTTTTAAAAGTGGTTTAGAGCATCATTTCCAAAATCTATTTAGTGTGTATTAAAATACTACAGACTTAATTTATAATTTTCCTTCGTCTACCTTTAGAAAGCTATTTGTGTAGTATACTGGGGATACCCACAGTACATACAACGGTTACTAGAAACAATATCCATCAAAATTCAAACGAAATCAACATATAAAAAAACAAAGTCCCAACGTAGATTGGTAATAATGTCATGAGTACTAGTAAACTGTATTATAAATAATCCAATTTTTCATATTCCTTTGCTACCGTTTTTAAAAGTTACATTGCACGATACTATATTATAATATACCTATGGAGGATACTCTGCAAAGGGAGAGATAAAATATTATGAGTTTCCTAACAAACTCTTTTGAACCGAATTGAGTTGAACTTCCGACTAGTCAATTGCAGAATAGGAGTAGAAGACAAAGCCAAATAATTCGTTTTAGTCATGTCAAACTCATTGAGTGTGTCTTCTGCGAAGTACGTGGCTTCCCTTCCTTTGGTATACCTACACTAAAATCAGAATCAATGCTACTCTCAGTCTTTGTGTCATCTCTTATTGGGTATTTTCATTAACCTCGTAATAAAAATACATCCATTTTCCGGATACGTACAAAACGAATTGAAATATTTAAAGAAAAACAGAGTATGCATTTAGGTATGCCACTCACGTTTTAATTCCGGCTAAAACTCTTCTAGAAAGCGTATTTCATAAAATTTGGAAACCTTTATATTACCATATTAAGTTAGGGACAAATACTACCAAAACCATAATATGTATAAAAGCAATAACACAACAAATGACGACTCCCTTTTGGAAATATTCTCTGTACAGGATTGTTTTGACACGGGCTGAGAAATTGTCTTTCTCGCAGTTTGCCTTCTAACTTTGACAAGACAAACTGGAACTCTATTTACCAACCAGCAGCATCCAAAAGGAGGAGAGGTTAGAACATAGAACTAGAAACTAGAGCACTTTCTCCATTGTCGGTTTATTCCCATTCCCTTGTATTGCAGATTTTCCTTCGTTTTAATAATGACTTCATTTCACTTCACTCTACTTGTCTTTTCTGTATATTTAGTTTAAAATCTCGAACAAGTGTCTCCTACGGAAATACCATTTAAGCAGAGCTGACAAAGTGTCTACAGTTTGCATTTTACATTTCAACAGCTAAAAACTATTTCGTGACAATTATAAATAGAGACGGCGTCTAACCTTCCTTGCACAGGAGAGGAGAGATGCCTGCATAATACTCGGAGTAAGCTAATTAAGTAAATACAACCGTACTATCCTCATTGTCCTTCCGCATTTATGTTCCTTTCAGTTAGTTTTCTTTGTACTGCGAAATGTCATTCCTTCTAGCTATGCCATAACCAAACCAACTAACTTAAGTAACTAACTACATTTCATTACTCAAAGGTAGATTTGGACAACCTGCTGTGTACTGTGTACTATGTACTATCTTCATACTAATATAAGGAAATGTAATCTTAACATTTGCATTTAAATTTAGACTATGAGTAAGTATATGGTATTTAGGTTATGTCGTAGGCAGACAGTCAGACACATTTGCATGGAAATGTTTCTATAAGACATATGTGGTAAGATGAGGGATGTGAGGCAATATATTCGTATTGTATATTTATGTATATCAAAAGATCCCTTTGTAGTCTAGTCAGGGATAGAAAATATAATGAGGATAATAATTAATCTAGAAAATTAATAAGCTCCTTAGAAGTACACGCTATATATCCCACCATAACATTTGTATAATTTAATTAATTTTTGGAAAGGAAAATTTTGCATTAGTTTACTTATCGAAGAGTTAAAAAAATGTCTACACCTTCTTGCATAAGCAGTATACATTAAATATATTGTCTGATATGTCCTTTTGCCTACAACATAAATAATATGTCCTACGTATAATAGACTTGGCTTATTAAATTCAACTAGAGATTTTACTCCTGGGTAAATAAGTAGTAGACGTACGCTGTACAGTACATAAGTAATTGACTGCATAAAGTATAAAGCATAAAATGACTAAGGCCTCTCTGTCCTACATAAATATAATGGAACATCATCCTCCATCAACGTTATTGTCCTCATTACAGATGAACTCACTTAATGTAAAGTTTTAAGGGCTTTCATTATATTTGTAGGAAGTACATAAGAACTAGTGGTTTAGTACGGAAGAGAGGAGTTGCATAGCAATAATAAAGTCGGACAGAACAAATCCTCCCTCATTATTTCACTTCAGTGGAGAAAGTCGCAGCTAAAATAGATGTGCCCAATCATAAGCAGATACCTCAACCTTATATCCGTATATTATATCTAGGACATGTGAGCTACTATGTACATAGTACATGTATACAGATATAGAAAATATTATTTTATAATATAAAAACAACGTGGCACTGTTTTATATATGAGTTACTTATTTGCAGGAGTAGACATACGGTAAATGACAGAAGTGATGCATGTAAATTCAAGTATACATGTGTGCTTTACGTTTCCTTCTCAAGAAACTTATGCAAATGGAAAATGAGTGGTTCTCATGAAATAGAATTCTTGTCTTGAGAACAGAGGATAGAACTGAGTTCTCTTTCCACAGCCTTGAATTCCCTCTACTTTTGCTTTGGATTGGTTTGACTTGACTTTCCTTGACTTACCTTAATACCTTTGCAAACTTTTGAGCTTATGTTAGTATTCTCAGTGTTAAGCCAAGCCAAGCCACCATACGAAAAAATTACTATACTTTGACTTGACTAGCATATGAGAAAAGAAAGAAAATTTTTATTCCTTCACATATGATGACGCTCTTTGTTTTTCAACTTTCTCTCTGATTTCACTACACTTTCTCCGTTTTTCTAGCCTCAAAGAGAACTAAGTTTATGTAGTGGGATCAAAGTTAAAAATGTCTATACAATTGCTCTGATCTACATGCTGAAATTTTCTCTCAAATATAAACTCTAACTTCTCAGCCACACAGCCGCTCTTTCTTTGACTGTATTTCTGTTTCTGGTCTCATGGTAAGTAAGCTTCCGCTTTACGCACGAGAAATTGTTTTACTTAAGTAACTATATAAAATGCATTCTTCTATTCTCAGCATGTACTTTTGTGCGGTCCTCATTTATTATATATCAGCTTATATTATGCGGGAACTATAAATGTACATACAATATACCCACTGTCGAATATTTATATACCTAGAAACCTTTTATAGATAAATATGGCGATACGATCAAAAACTGAAGACACATTTATTTCGCTCAACGCACCAGAGTAGCAAATGGAAACTATATTTGTCCTGACCATATGCGAAATGAAAGTAAAGAATTTCTAGGACCACGTTATTAAGCAGATGTTTTGCCACATATTAAGAAATTAACACGCTAGTTTACGAAAATTAATTACAATCTTATTAAGTATACTGCATCTATGTTAATTTTACATGTGTCGGACAAAAGCTCACATTTTAGGCTATTTTTCCTCATAAATAATTCATGCAATTTATTGTGAGATTTAGAGAGCATTATTTATTGAATATTTTCCATGTGTATTCAACACATATTTTCCATATATTTACATATCAACATTTTTATCTATTAATGCCCATTCATAGCGCCACAGAAGGGGAACAAAACTCAAGGGAAATACACGAGAAACAGTAAAGTTATAAAGTTATATATTAGTACAGATATTGCATGCTATTTACTGTGTAAAAATTTAACTTGGACCAAGCTACTTGGTAATGTGGTCGTAAACTGTACCTGTTTTATGGGGAAAGTTTACGTAAAACGTCATATTTTTTATTCATACGGTTTACTGGTCTGGGAAAATTGTAACTTTATTTAGAAATAATGACAGGTCGTGTTCAACTCTCTGGTAATGTGCAAAGAACGACCCTTTCTTAAAGTATAATATGAAATTCAAAGTGTGAGAGTATTTTTAAAGCAATGACCGATAACCAAAGTATATGTGCTAAGAACAGCGTGTAATTCAAAACGACTTGTCAGTATGGCTGGCTTGGTATAATAACATAATAAAAGAAGACCAGGCACATGGTAAGAAAATACATGGATATGACAGTTTTCAGCCTACTACTATGCCTGCAACCACATTGAGCTGGATATTGAATAACATTCCTTGATTTTGTTATTTTACAAGTTACTTAGGCCATAAACAAAATTTCTAACGTGGACACTTAATGGTAACAGCTTCGTGGTAGTTGTAAAATTACATTTTTTCCGCCACAATAGAAATACGTACGCAGTTGGTGTATCTTTTCTTAACTCGAGAGTGGAGGGCTGAAATGTTGGAACAAGAAAGAGTGACACATACCATAAAACCTTCGACAGAGACCCGGTCTTATAATTTGAAAATTTTTACAATTCTGCAACAATTTTTGCATAAATACTACCGAAACAATCTCATTAGGTACTTTAAAGTAGATTCTATATTATTTTACAACAGCACTAGTACATAGTTATTTATTTCTAATTCTGTAGCAATAACTTAATGTCTATTTCTCATTGTAAAATTAATTTTCATCGCCGTGTATAGATATTCAGCCTACTCGAAGTACAAGAATGAAAAACTGCCAACACATAAGAAGTTTGTCACGCAAATTTCTTTCTTACGTACTACTATTAGAAAATTCGGACCTGACTTGACTTTTACACCTTTCCATAGATTTATTAGTAAAGTACATATTATGTAATAATGCAGTACATCTTTGCTGATGGCAATGCACTTACACCAACATAGCATGGGGTAAGTTCCTTTAACTACTAGTAATAGAAACTAACGTGATTTAGCGCAAATAGACCAGAAATGAGATAAAATTGTTTTCCTGTAAAGCTGACTATGTATGTGTATAGGCACTATACATACACACCTTTCCATTTGACAACAGACACGATGCAATCGAATATAATTTGTCAAAATTGGGTTTCTACTATACTACCGCATTTGTTTTAAGTTACATCTTTAAAAATAATAATTCGGCTCAATGTGGTTTCCTGTAATTCTTTAACATGCGGGAAGATTGGATTCATTATATTTTCTGATAACTAGACCAATATTACGAACTAGCAAATATCAAAGAACATAGAAATAAACTCAACATTAAGAATGTACATTCTTATCAACAGCTCTACTATAGAAAAGCACATCGAGTTTATGCAATATTAGTTACACAATTTGCATGCATTTATTAGCAGAATTACTGACATTTTACAACTTATGTATTTGTTGAAATGTGATACTGACTATGAATAGAAATATATACGAAGGAAGGTTGGGTATATTATTCAGCAGTATCAGAAGTTACAAGTTTTGCATCAACAAAAATAAATGAGATTTGGCGTTCTGCGTATACTGGGAAAGCATCTTTCCAAAGTGTATGTTTATCTAGTTTAGTTTGGGAAGATTGCAATTCCGCTGCTTGCCAGGCTGTCTGTCGCATGCCCGATTATCAAAAGTGGGTGAGAAAAGGAACTGAAGAGAGTAGGTAGAAGAGTCAATTCAAGTAATACGTATCAATGCCTACGAAAGTAGTTTGGGACGGAAACATACGGTAAGTAGCACCATATTTTTGTTAATACTGGTTGGGAACTGTATATATCGTGCTTTCCACAATGTTCACGTTTTGGAATAGTTCCCATGGGAAACAATTGCCTTATTTTTATGTATTCAGCTAATTTTCCATTTCGAAAAGTTCCCCTTACGAGAAACCATTACGGTGTTTGCCAATTGAATGGCCACATAAATATTCTCCATGTATATTTAGATGAATTTTCTTTAAGAATCTATCATACGATTTTTAAGTAGTTTTTACCCAAATGAAATTAATAACCCGTTGCAACTATAGAGGAAATACGGTATCAACAGTTAAGTAAGTAAAGTAGAGGATTGCATATTGTATGACCATCTGCACCAGAGCTGAACACATTTTGCTCACTCACATCGTCGCATCCCATCCTATCACACTACCTTCAGCTTCAGCTTCACTTTTGCAAAGCCATTTGCATACTATCTTGCACTACATCAATGCAAATGGAGCTCAGCCGCATGGAACGATCTACATAATACCTCGAGCTATGTTTGTGCAATACAGCTACTACCCAAGAAATACTAAATAGAATACAATTGCCCTCCACCATAATAAGGAAAATAATTATCCTGACTTTTGTGTGATCTTCAACATGACTTCTATTGCATAAATGTAGTACTTGGTAGGTACAGTACCCACTTTGTATTTATTTTTATTTTTGTTCAGCTTTCTCTAGTGCACTTTTCATGCTTTTTTCTTTTGCATTTCCAAAGAAGCTCATTTTAAAACTAAACGAAAAGTTTTGAATAAAATACAGTCTCACCGACATATTATTTAACATCATAAACAAATGGTTAAATTGAAAGTCATATAAACAATAAGTAGCGTACAATAGTTATTTTATGGACCATTTTTACTACAACGCAGTACGAATTGAAAAAAGTAACTGGAGAAGCTAAATTCAATATAGCTTATTCCTAAAAAAAATATCTCAACCAACAAATCGGTAATTTTATGGTTTAATATAATATAACTATGCCCAAGTATTTATGACTACTCCTATGTATACTTATTGGAAAATTGATTTGTGAAAAGGAAAAGAAAACTTAAATTTTACAAGAGAAAGTACGAACACTTAAGTAATAAACTGAGCAAAGACGTTAGGTTGTTACATCCGTTAAGATGTTTTAAGCAATGGAGCTTTTATTTTATTAATTGCAAGATTACATGGGTTTAATATAAATTAATGTAAACGTTGTTTTAAATTGACGAGAAGTTGAGTTGAGTATATTATAAGTCAGTAAGTCTAACAGAATTCAGAGAGATCCTAAAAATAACTTCCGTTCTTTATATTTCCTCTGAATGCTAGTATAGACTACGTTTTAAAACTGGAGTAGTAGTAAGGATTACTCAAATGATTTCCATAAATGCTCCCATTCTCTTCCTCAGCTAAACATTTAACGGAAGAGTAGAGTTAAAGCTGCCATTAACGTCCTAAAAATCTTAAAAATGCTAGTTTTCACAGCACACTTGGGCTACAGAAATGCTCTTTTCGCTAGCTATTGCATTGACATCGCTATTTAATGGGATCAGATAGACAGATATAAACTGCAAAAAGTGGGTAAATTACATGCATTAAAATGGAAGGTTATTTAAGCTGACTCTTACTTCTTTATGTAATGTACTCGTCCTACAGTAAAGAAGAATTAGAGTAATGCAAAGTAATTCACGCTGGTATACTTTCTGAACTACCGAAACCTTTTATTACGGCAATTCTCTGGATGCATACATAGTACACATACATTGCAAATATAACCTGGTGGGGAGCAATAATTGGATTCGAAGAATTTGATATTCCCATAGCTAAAGAAGTTTATTTTTCTAAATGTACCTGCTTACTTTGTGTTGATCAAATAATAATGCCTTCTAACAATAAGTAAGCTATGAATTTATACATAAGCGGTTCAATTTTTTAAATATTTTGAATAACAATCCTTTGTTAATCGTCACTTTTCTGCACAAATACTATATGTAACGTTTTTAATAGGAGAAAATACTTAATTTGTAAGTAAACACAAATTGTTTTAACTATCCTTCCTTGATTAATAGATTTATTATTTACATTTGTAGAGAAATGCTTCCTGTCTATTTGAAAATGCGTATGTCCTCCAAATTTCTAATTATTATCCATGGTACATAGCTAGAGAAAGATTTTCGTAGACACATTTTCACTTTATTTAGACTAGAGTTGATCTCGCATGACATGAGGTTTTCACTGGCCACCCGACATTTAATGTGGCTTTGTAATCCTATCTTGAACATGAATTGTGAGCTTATGCAACTACATCAATACTTACTCCCCTTCTCATATGATAGATAGTAAAAGGACATGGAATAATTTGCGCAATATTATGTGCAGTTTTATAGTACTTCCTACTTTCGCAGAAAACCACATAATAAGTTTCTTTCCTGAACATGAGGACTTAAACGGCTTTACTGTTCACATAAATCTGTCTAAAAAATATCCGTAACTGACTTGAGTAGAGTGTAAGATCAAACAACCTAACAACCCAGTTGTATATATTGTACACTATATACTATCTGAATATATCAGTATGAACAATAAATGTTAGTTTACCCTATACTATACGGTACAAGTTCACCTAGTTGTATTTATATATGACTTGGTAGCATAGACAATATCTGCAGCAGGCGAGGAAGGAAGCATATGCATTCCCTCTTAACGTCAGAATCTCAGAATCAGTATCTGTAAATACTTCACTATCAGATGTGGTTGCTAAAAATGATGCTCTTCTCTTGCCAATATTATTGTAATGCAGTCAAGGAAAGTTTACTTGATTATCAAGTATAAATACATTTTTGTAAATAGATTCCCCATAATTCTATTTATAAAATGCGAATTTAGAACAGCAAACAAGATAAACAAACAAGACAACCAGATTGGCAAGTATGTACTATTAAATTGCTGAATTAATACAATTATAACACCCACATACATACACTATTCAAATGTACTATACAATTTATCTTTTAATTTTGTTAAATGTTAAATACTAGTAATAAAAAAGGTATATGATGATTTACCTAAACTCTTTTAATACTTCTTAATCCGCCCGCACTTAATTACCCTGAGATACATACCTTCAAGGGCATAAGAAACTTTTAGGCCTTAAACACAAATACACCGAAGGGATAGCCCTTGGCCGCTGTTGCTGGCGATAAGGCTCAGTTTTCTGGGAAAAAATTGAAAAGATTAGGTAAATTACAACTTTACCAATAAAAAACACGGTTTTCTATTTCAGGAATGTATTACATCCAATGCGAGTAACATTTGTAATGTAAACATTGTAATGTGTTGAAAATTAACGTTAGAAGAAAAGCATTTTTGTTTTAGCTTACGGAGATAATATTTTTGCCTTTGCCTTACCTTGATGAATCTCTCGTTAGTATCTTATAACACAAGGAGATAGCAAGTGGCCTGGGCCTAGAATAGTAAAGTTATGTAAGTGGGAAACATCTAAACAACTTACATACTGCACCCGCTGTTCAATACCATTAGTCACTAGACCACTACACCGAACCGCACTAACACACTTAGAATTTATTGTGAGACAACCAAAAGCATACGCAGAATCTTGTCAAGAGAAAAAAGTGATTGAATATCTAGGTAGCTAATACTATGTGCGTAGTAATCGTTGCAAACCCTGTCATATTTTATTTCCTGTGTAGCTAGCACTACCTAATAGAAGTTTTACTTTTCTTTATGAAAACACACAAGTAATAAATATCCTGTAGTTAGATTTTTCCTCGAGGAAACTATTTAGGAAGAGCAAAAGGTGTTCGTTAAGAAGTGCATGGACGACATACATTATGCTTTTGCTACTACTTTGAGGAACGCTTACTGATGAGGAATATATTTTATTATATCACACACTCCACTCTCTAATACAAATGTTCAGACTGATGAAGCCTCCAATTTACATTTTCTTTCTTTTCCCCCTGTAACCAGTGGAATTGTATACAGCTTTTAGAATGATGACTCATAATCTCAACCGAATATCTGTAATTAGCTCAGTTTCGCCCATTCTATGATTTCAGTAATGTTAAAAACACCTAATTAGAAGGATAACACTAAAAGACCTGCGAAACATTGCAGATCTGGTACTACTACCTATATTAATGCATGTAAATAAATAACAATTTTTAACGTATTTTATCATTATAGTCATGAAACGTAATTTGCATTCTGTATCTGTATATACAATGGAAGCACATTTTATTGACTGTTTATAAAAAAATTAACTGACGTCAAAACAAATACAATGTAAAATTGTTTTTCTCGTCAATTGAAAACAAAGTGAATTGCTTATGTTAATACATTACCGTTGTAAATATAAAAAATTTAATTTCAAATGATTTTCTACAAATGTTCTATTGATTTACTAAACAGACTTCAGACAACAATATTGTAATTTTAAAAAGGAATTCGAATCGCTTTTTAAGATAGATAAATTACAACTGCCAGAAAACGATCACCAGTGTATATTTATCCGTTGCAAAAGTTAATATTGCAGGTTAAAACGACTGAAATGAATAAGAGCTTATAATACATATAATTTGAGTTCTAAAATATGGAATGGTTTCAAATCCAAACCAGCTGTAGCAATTTATATTATACATTATGTACCACTTTCAATTAGTTAGGGTTAGTAATCAAATTAAAGTGAAGTCTTTAATTCAAAGTGATTGTCTCATCGTCAAGTGAATACATAGTTGACTGCCAAGAGAATGTCAACGTCAAAAGTGTATAAATATATGTATACCTACATATTACACATCTTCCGAGTGATGTTTATTTATACTGTTATAGCTCTGCCTAAATATATAACCGATATAAATAATATAATATTATTACATACCTAACATAAATACAGCAGTCGGAAGAAATTATATGAATATATATCTATATCATACTCATATACTATCGTTCACGTTACAGATGTGAAACTGAGAAATTCTTCTTATTCTATGTATAGTTATAGGAGGAATCTCATAGTGTAACATGTTTAGCTAACACAGTACCTAAGGGGAGAATCTTGTTGTGTGTATTCTGGCAGTAAAATAATGCGAAAAACAAACACTAAAAGAAAATGGCCGTATGGGATTTCCTGTCAGTTCATCGACAGTTTCATTTCGTCAACAACTTCTATTGCTTCTGCCTTTTCATTTCATTGGCCTAAATGTGGATTTATGTTCGCAAATATGAGTTTTATTATTATTCAATTTTTCATTAATTTACGACACAACCAGCTTTTAAACGCATTTGAAAGCACGTATGTTACTATTTTCATATTCAATTAAATAAAAGAATCCTTTAAAAAAATTCGAATCTTCCAAAAACATCTTTTCTATGGGGCCAGCAAATGATGAAAATTTTCTTTAACTCGAGAAGAAGCTACCTGTGTTGTATTTACTTTGTCGACGAATTGAGACATTGAGGTAGTCGTAGTCGTAACCAAGAAGACGAGCTATGCACAGAACAATGGATAAACATGAGAATTGAAGAAAGAAGATAAAAACTATATTCGGGTACTATTGACGTGTACGTGTATAGTGGGAGTGGGAGTGATAGAATGATAAATCTAATAAATGGATATCTTAAGCCTCTTTGTATTTAACCACATAAATCCACAAAGAATACAATTTTACGCCACAGCAGAAAGAATAAAAGATGGAATAAACAAAATTCAATTTACGGATTCGACAGATCCCCTTAAGTATCCAAATACTCACTATTCCTATCCTTTGTATATTAATACTATTATTATTTTTATTGACATTGTAAATATTTTTTTATTCCTGGTTGTCATGCAATACTATATTTCATGGAAAAGTTGGATTTTGAAAATAACTACTACCACACTATCCGACTAAATTGGCTCTATTCATTTCTAAGAACACATTATTATTTGCCCCAATAGTTTTGAGTAGTATTTTCTACTTTACACTTCAAAAAAAGTAATTTGATGACTTGATCGCACGTTATATTTAGAAACGTGCAGCTAATGTAAGTGACACACATTCTATCATAGCCATGAAAATCATTTTCTTTGGTTCAGCTTTTCTAAAGAAATCCATTTCCTTTTATTATAATACAACTGGCAAAAATGGTCTGAATTTAATAATAAATAGCTACGTATATTTTATTGCCATTGTCAGTAATGAGATGGGAAGGTATAATTGATCAAGTAGTAAATATATACGAAAATGTAATATACTTATTTGTGTACAGGACTCTCCATTATTTTATTTTCCTATTATTTTTTAGATATTTAAAAAACGTTGGAATTCTTCTCAACACAAAAGTGAAATAAATGAGAAAATGCAATGTGTGCACTAGATATATTGATAATCGCTAATTAATTTATTTGACGTAACTTGCTACCAATGTTCTGTCTATATTTGTAGGCATTGTATTTTATTTTCTGTTACATAAATATGTAGATGCTAAAATAGCCACTTCGCCATGAGGAAAGAAACAGAAAAGAGTCATGCACCTTTGAATTTGTTAACCATATAACATTTCAAGCATTTGTATGTAAATCAGTTCGTACGATTATTTTAAGTGAATAGCACTAAATGAATGTTACAGCGAACAACATTTTACACATGCAACCCTAATCTCTCATGTCGAGATTTTAATCCACTTACATGGTTTGTTTTAACATGGCTTTATTATTTGAGCTTTTGCATTTGAATGGAACTACACTTAAATATGTATCTGATCTAGCGGAACAATTGCTAACACACCTGTTTAACTTCTCTATTTGTATAAATTAAAAAAGGATCTAATCAATTATTTATACTAATTGTACTTAGAAATCAGAATTAGATTTCTAAGAAAGTATTTAAAGTGTACCAAACAACTTTTGTTACTGAAACATCTACAAAATGTTCAAAGCCTTCAAAATAAGCCAACCTGTAAGTATTACCAATGGAATGGAATTTTAATTCGAGTACACAGACACCCCATAACCTATAATTTGGTTAGCTAATACGATAATAACTGTATGCACAGCAATTTAACCAGTAAACATTAAATTAAATTTGTATTGCACAATATTATTTGGATTTTTGATCACTTCTTAACACCATCACATTACAACTGGATTTATACAAGCCAGGTACAGTAATTGTCTATGTACATAGTGCAAGCCAGTTATAGTTGTACTGGTAATTCAGTACAGGAAATCATGACATTAAATTACACAGTATTTGTGTACTGTGGTTGTGTATCCATATCCATAGTAAAAATTTAATAGATTCCTTCGCGGAAAGTAGGATTATGGATTACATTGTGATTTGTGATTCACGCACTATCAGAAATACCTTGAGGAGTTGAATAGTGAGAAAAATCAATCAACTACTGATTTATTGACAAAGTGTATCCACTCTATCCGTCCCGGTGGATATATACTGTATCTCAAAGTATTGTCATGTGTACTTATATGTAAACTATGTAACCGATGGATGTTTCCATAACTGTAACTTTCACAAAGAAGTGTACCCATGTAACTGTATGCTTTAATGTTTGATGACAATTTCACAGTAGGATTTTAACCGTAGTCACCAGAGAATTCAATGAGACGTAGCCCGAAAAACACATGCATGCTTAAGTGCATAATGAGTATTGAGTTGCTTTCGCAGTGCTCGGCAAAGGAGCACAGCACTTTCAATCCACTTCATGAAATGACTGGAACAAAATGAAAATATTCAATACCTACGTATTTGTCATTCTCACATTTTATTTAGAAATCAATTTCTTTCTATTTAATCGCGCGGGTAAATATTACTGATTTGTGAGGAAAAGAAGCCAAAACCGGTAGTAACATTTCAATCACTCTCCAGAGAGTATTAAAAATTCACTAAGGTAAGGAGTAAGAGTACGATACACAGTCACTTCAATAACAGGAAATAACACTTTTAAGACTTTTAATGACACCAGCCAAAATAATTTTGGAAAAATATACAATATTTATTGTCTCATTGTAAATTGTCCCAACTTTGTGACTTATTAGTAATTACTTTTTAATTCGTGACTGTAGGCAAAGTATTTCAAGTAATTAGGTCTTCATGTTAGTATGATACATATATTATGTATGTAACTGGTAGTAATACCATTCTGGACAGTAAGTAAGTTAAGTTTGGAAAAATTATGTTTCGCTTGTCTTTGTTTTTTAGTTTGAGTTGGATTTGATGGTAAGAAGGGCAGGTTGAGAAGAGAACTACGGAACGGAGAGGAATTTTGGAAGAATCGGGTGGTTTTGCCTGGTCTGGTGAACGTGGATCACAGTTGGAGTTGGAACTCTGGCAGACTGGCGGGCGGTAGATACTCACTTACTTTTCTGCATTGCATTTTACATTACACAACGGAACGGAGCTACTTCTTAAGTGTGTAGTAGAAAATAGTAGTGGCATGGTCGCATGGTATGGCTGCAGCCAGAGAAAAGCTATGAACAGACCTGCTACCTATTTATTCGCTGTCACCGTCCTACACATTGCTTGCACTTACTTAAGTCAAGTCAAGACTCAGCTCAACTCACTTTGTTCACTGTCCTGACGACACGATACGATGAACTGAATATAATATGAATTTGAGGCTTTAGTTAAAGTGAAATTCTCTTCTCACATGCTTCCCATTCGACTTCTATTTAGTTTTGCTTGCTTATTACACCGAACGTCTGTCCCTACTCGTCCTGTTCTCCTCTTTATCGCTTTCTTATACACAATTCAAACTCCTTCCCCTCTATTTTACATAGTTTTCACTTAATTACATAAGTTGGTCCTAGTTCCGTCACCAGCTCAGTCCTATTCAGCCTGTCGGTCACACTGCATCGAGCGATTGTCCATTTCATACTCCAGTCAAGTCCACACCACACAAACCTCAACAGTTAATAGCAATTCAATAGTGCACATTGCATTGCACATCTCACTTTAAACGTCCCTATACTTTTACATACATTTTACGCACACACACATTCTTAGGTATATAAAAATACTCCACTGTTTAATTAAGAGGTTGCATCCTGCGCATAAATACACAAATACACTTTTTCTATACAATTTTATATTATTTGAAAGCCCCGTGGCTAACAGTCCCATCTCCATTTATAGTTACTACCATTTCCACCTTTATTTTTAAAAACAGTTGAATCGACATACATTGGGACATACTATTTCTAACCATGCAGATTTAAAGTAGAGACATATTTACTACGAATATATGTACTGTGGTCAAAAGCATGCTAATGTGTATGTACTGTGATCTAAATTTGTTATTGCTCTCTCGTACGACCTTATGGCGATCGATCTTATTAAATAATGTTAGGGATATAGGAGAGCTTGGCGTGATGGACGACAAGTTGTGATAGCACAGAATAATAAAGCTTTTACATGTAACCAACTTGGCAAAATCAATGACTGGCTTGATAATTGTCGATTAAAGCATGTGAACGCTTTTATTGAGTTCTCTCCAGTATGTAATTATAAGATATGCCTAATTAAAGAGTGTGTACCAAGATATCAATATCCAAAACCATATACAATAAATAGTACAATTAAATAAAGTACAACAGTTGGCCCGCTTAATTAAGCACTTGTTAACATGTAAGTAAGAAGGTTACCTATACCACTAAAACATAATATGTACTGTATAGTCTATTACAGATATAAACACTCGGGCGTGCTAACTATAGCTATGGCGGCTGGGCAGTTTTTACTATTGTAATCCATAAAAATGCTTTAAATTCTTTTTGTTATACAGTGAAAACAATAATTGCAATTGTAATAGTGTTAGTAGTATACAGTTTGCATATTTTATGTGATACAGAAATGCTATAAGAAAATATTAATTATTAATTAGTCGGGCGGGTTATTGTTTAAGCTTTTAATTTTTTTCGCGAAAATAATTTAAGCTGCTCTTTCATATGCATTTTTATGTCAAAAATGAATTATAAAATGTTTGAATATCTTATAAGTGAGGAAACGAATATCCTTGCACTTGCAGCTCGTTATACTTATAAGCAAGACTTTTACATTTGATTGAAATAAAAAGTACAGTGTATTATTTGTGCCACTACATACTGTGTTTCCAGGAAACCGGTTACCATGAAGTATAAAGCAATACATTTAAGTAGTTCAACTCCTTAGCTCTGACTATGGGAAAACAAACTCGAGTCCAAGTAAATTTCCAGAGCGACTCCGTTTCGAACTGCAGAAAACCAACACACTCATCCGGTTGCACAGCCAGCTTTTCGCGTCCACTTTTGTTTATCTTTCGTCCATCAACTCAGCTTCACTGAATACTTTCTTTGGCCTCTATTTACTTTCACCTGCTAAGTACACAATGTAACTTTCTCATTTTTAGTACTTACCTAAAGCACACTTGAACCTGCTTGTGATCCTTCATGCTGTAGCAATTTGCAAAGATTTGCTTTTCTTCATGAGAAAATAAACATTTGCTCTAAGGAAGATTCTTTGAAATGCAATTCAAAACAGCTGCTCTGAATGGCAAATTTTTTAGCATTTAGGCAACCTCATTTAGATAACGATGTTTCCTAATTACATCGTTGCATGAAATAAAATAAGTAACAACGGACACTAACTTTTACTCTTAACTTAACTTTTACTCTTAGTGCTTTGACTTTACTGACAGAAAAGAAGATAATGATGCAACCTAAAACTGCTGGGAATATGTAATCATTACGATTTTGCAAAACGCAGAATATGCAAGCATTCCATTTTTTATGCTTATAGAGATGCAACCTTGTATCGTGCATACAACGGAATTAGTAAAGGAACTCCTGACAGGAAATGTATTATTTAGTACGAAAAACAGGCAAATATCTACATAAAAGTAGAGCAAAGGTAATTGCGTTTGTAGATAAATATTTTGCACTAACTATGTAACTTTTAGTCAAATAAGAGTAAACATATGGAACTTTTCTTCTCCCTAAAATTGGAGAGCAAAAAGTCTTCCTGTCGTGACTATTTATCTTTAGTTTTTGTATCGTGACGCAATAAGAGACCATCTTCATGTTATACGATTGTTATTCTTGTGTAGCATGAGTGAATTTATATATTAGAATTGACTATGGACGATTTTACTTTGCATTTGCTTTGTGTCTCAAATTGTATGTTAACGAAGGTAATTCTAGCCTACGTAACGAGTTGTAGATTACAAAGATAAGTATCTCATTGACATACAAAATGCAACAACATAGTTAGAAACTTGCCCTTGTAAAAATTTAGTTTATCGGGGTTTAAATATTTTGTTCTATATCAATGTTTTAATGAATAAATATATTAATTTGCCAAATGGCTATGGTAAAGGCCGTTGTCCATAACGTCCTTCTGTTAGTTTTTTCTCAAATGTGAAAATTATAATATCAATATCGGATAAATAGATAAAGAAATAAATTATGTTCGCATGAGAAGAGACGCATGGTGTATCGTGCACTGAAGTCCAATGAGATCACGTCCTGTACTATATGACATCAAATCAGAGTGTCTTGCAGAATTAAATGTGATAGGAGTATGTAGTTCGAAATGTCATTTTTGTCTGTTCTGGTCATGTGCTGCTCTAACGGCATGCAATTGACAAAAATTCCTTTATCACGTTTTAAGTTGCTGGTGTCGGCAGAAATCAAACTGCAATCCATAGCAGAGTGGATCAAGCTCCTTCCCAATGGGAGAAAATCATGATATTAGTCTACAAATATATGCTGATATTTTCTTAAACGTTTTCTTAGTTTCCAAATTTAGATAAACTCTCACTGAAAGACTACGTGACAGTTCACTACGGTAATATCCAGGACATTTAATACAACAATGCAAAAATTAGGGTCTGCCTCAATTTGGATTTTCGGAAAGGTTGCTGATTCATAGTAGCAGCACATATCAGAGGGTTTTTACATCGCAGTAATAATCCACACAAGTAACACATCTAAAACCTGTATACTCCAATCTCTTTACTTATAAAATGGAAACAAAAACTGTGTGTAGCTATAGTGCGTAAACAATAGTTTATGTTAACTAGAATACAATTTCTAAAGAGTTTGTATATTAAAGTCATGTTTAAGCAAATCACAATAATGTGAAAAATAGGAAGTACCTGTGTAGACAATATTTTTTGTTTGGCAATATGGGAAGAAATATTAGTACAAGTTATGCTTAATGGAAAAGAAATCACATACGAGAATTGCATCTAAATAGTATAGTTTTCAGCCTCTTATACTCTATCTAAGTATATTCATGCAACAATAAGTCGCCATACTTCCTTAAAGAGAAATTCCAGTAGACAAAGTATCGTAAAAATTCCAGTTCCTCCGGAAATAACGTATAAAATTGTAAAAGACCAAAATTGAATGTATCAGTAGCCACCGTAGTAGGAAAATCTTAACATTGCATTGCATATTATTATATTCCGCATTTCTTGTTAATGAAAGGAGGAACTGCGGACGGAAAGGGGAAGATGTATAATCTGTCTAAATCTCAGCTGCAATACAGATAGTGTTGTGGATCAATGGAAAGCTTCTCCTGGGAAGTCATATGTTATATTAGACTACCTGCTTCCATGATAAGTTTTGAATACATCAAATCTCGGGCAACGCCGCACCACAACGTCTCGAAATCTGACTGCTTTCGAATTATGTGGCTTACTTACGCTTATGCAGCTACTCACACGGAGATAGAATTAGAATGAATGTCTGCGTGTCGGCGGAAATACTCCCAACCAATCTTCTCCTCACCTACAGAATCTAATACAATAAGCCTATAAATAGAAATACTGTGAGAAATACATTCCCCAAATACATTTACAATTTCCACGTATTCAATATTTGAATCTATTTAAATTTACTACCACTTAAGCTCCAGAAGAGCGTAGAATGTTCTCTATACACTTCATCCTTAGTTATAATAAGAGCAAATCTCATTTCGTATTCTTGTTACCTTAACACGCATCGGAATTCTATTACTGTAACACATAACTATATACAATTGGAGAAAGTGTACATCTTCTGATACATGATATATGCTTCACATAACTTATAATATTTACCAGTATTTCACTGTGCAGTATATATTTTCGTGCAAATAAGTTGATACGTGCGAAATAATATCTGCATCTGTATACATCTCAAGATGTACCAATCCTTTTATATCCTTACTGCTATTAAGATCGCTTTAATTTGACAATATCCTCTTTTTTTCAATTTTTGCAGATATTTTGTTGATGGATAAACAAACATAAAATATGTTTTGTTGTTCCTATTGTTTAAAATACTGTATTTGTATGTAAATAAAATAAAAACAAATTAAGAATAGTAAATGAAAAATAAGATTAGAATCATTTTATCTTCTTTGAAGAACATAAAAGCACATTTTATGAGGGTACATGTAAAGCAGGTTCATATTGTGATCTAATCACAGAGAAGTATTTTAATCTAAACCAGAATTGGAGCAAGGAAAGGGAAAGTAGAAGTTAGAATCGAATGCAGAAAGTGAACGCACGCAGCCATCTATGTTGAATGCATTCGACTATTTAGATGAAAGCTAGTTGCAAATTACTGACATTCAGCGAAACTTTCTAACTTTCTCCAAGTTTTACTAGATAACTTTAGGATGTAGCTATTAGAATACTTTTTTCGTATACTTTCGTACTTATATTTAAGATTACAGAAGTAGAAGTCAAATAACGTGTTTTATTTGCTTAAATAATAATGGTTACATTTGCAACACAATCGCATGGGTTACATTTCTTATGCAGAATCTTGAACTTGCATAAATATGCAATATTATACTTCAGATACTATAATTACAACGAGGGCATATATTTCCTCAATGAGAAATACTAAATGTAAGCTTTAATTGCACTAATCTTAGAAAGTTTAATCCATGTTCATGTAAACTGATTGCAAAATGCAGTTTTCTTTATGATTTATTAATTAGTACATATATATGAATATTGTGAACAGTTCCGTTATATTTGTAGGTGCAGATTTCATGTAAATTAAAGCAAGGTGCAAATAAGAGTATAAATCAATCTACAAGAAGCGTTTGCAATGTAACATAAGTTTTAAGCCCTGATTAGAATTTTATGGAAAATAGCAGAGATCATGACGTCCGCCTTGAGGAAAAACATCGGTCACACTGACCAAATAAATAATACTCACCAGGGCTTAATTACACGATCATAAGGGGTAACCAACCCCAAAGAAGCTGCCCAACTACTTTGGATAAGATTCTGCATACTTACCTGAAAATTAAAAAAAACATTTATTAGATTCCCAATTAATTAATACATGTTTAATGCGTAACTAATATTTATAAAATAGCAAAGCATTCAAAACATATTAATCATAAATTCAAATACATTAGGCAATGCAAACAAAGGTAAAATAGTTGAAAATATCGGTAAAAATGGTATAGTGCATTTTAAAGGGTTGTTGCATATGCCCTACGGTGATAACAACAGTAAATGGTAAGCTAAGCTACGCAAGATTTCAATGCAATGCAAGTACGTAATCAATTTATTAAGCAAACAACTGTAGAAGCATAGTTAATTAGTTGCGGAACTCATTCAAGTGCTACATATATTTGTAATGGCAAGTGCAAAATCTAAAATGGAACCATGAAGATTTGAACATGCATGAGAAAAATTGACGAATTCCTGTCTAGACTCACAATTGACCCATGAAATAACTAATAATGAAAGTGCTGGAAAAGTCGGCAATTATCTGTGGGAAAATGTAGTACTAGGTAATGGTTCATAAGTGGAGTCGAGTGCTGTAACTAATGCGTTAGTTTTTTCATGGACTACTCGACTACTGTGGGAAATTCTTTACATAACAATAAGTAGTTTACACACCCTGTCACTTCAGCTGGAAATTGATTCTTAACGAAAACTCATATTACACATTATAAGTGGGATATACTTACGCAGGAAGTTGGCCAGTCTGTCACTATACTGTATTATTACTGACACATAAGGAAAAACGAACTTATTTTCCTTACTTACTCTCCTAATGGCAATCATGATCTCATTAAAAATTTGTAGTTATCGATTGCTGTAGTGAATTGCCCAGTTATGCATTATGTGGGCTACATACAGCTACTATTGAATTTAATACCTACTTGCTTGTACTTTCTGAACTCATTCAGCAGCAACACTTTATGTTACGCACATGACATACGAAAACATTTAGATAGTAGTTAATTTAGATATGTGATATAACATATTTGTAGACACATTGTATAGTTCTGATTTCTGAAGGTCTTTCAAAACGGTAGGAAATAATATTACAAATAACAAGCTCTGTAGCAGGAGTGTACTACATTACTGAGAAACAGACACAAAATGTGAAATAACTTAAGTCTTTCATCAAAAATACTATTAATCGAGGTTTTGAGCACTTAAATGAAAGTCAATGCCAGATTTACATGGTTGTTGTCACAATTGCTACAATGCTGTAATTCCCTAAGTAACAATAATCTTAATTTGCTAATCAAAAATAAGTATTATTAAATGCTACCAGCCGAAAGTGATAAAGAATAGAATTTGTGCAATCTTATTTTTAATGGTGAATAAACGTTATTCTTCTAAATGGGAGGTGCTCATAGAAAATTTAATTTTCTTGATGAGACGCCATAATATTATGATACATTATAGCCAGTAATTATTTCAGTCTATGATGTTTCAAAGAAATTGACTCAGACAATGACGTATGTAGGAGGGAAGTAGAGAAAGTTGCAGGTGCTCAATCATCTCTTGAATTTTTCAAGCTATATACTTATGCCTAAAAGGTTTATTAATATGTAAATATGATTTATCGTTTACGGGTCATTTAAATAAACCATAGCGGAGCTGTGGGATTTTAATTTTAGTATGTTTTATATAATACATGTAAGTGTTAGCGAATTAAGAATAATATCATATTATGTAACGCTAATTTTGATGGTGTTCGTGCACTTTATATTTAATTTATTCATTTATCAATAGTTTGCAGTTTTTATAGCGTATGGCGATTCATATGGTTCTGATTTCTGATATTGTAAAGACATCTTGGGGGGGGGGGTAATACCTGTGTGCACTATGTGCACTAAATAAATAAATAATATAGTGGCTAATTGACATATATTATTATTCCATACGACTTCATATTAACTTAATCAAAGGGCTATCATATACAACTCACCGATAGCATCTTATTTATCATACTTATTATAATCTTGGTAGGAATCTAACAAAATGACATTCGAAGGCATCGGTATATCTCCTTATTGCATGCAACCGTAAACGAGTGTATCTGCCTTGGCCATCTGGGCATTTTGGCTAAAGACACCAATTTTAATTTCCAAATCATTCATTTATTGACCAAGTATGATATTTTATGATACAACAACGGCTCGAATTGCATTAGAATGAATTGTGCACACAAGTGAACATAGGAGTATATTTATTTAGTTCCCAAAATATTATGATATGTCTATTAATGAATTCAAAAATACTATTCTTTACTTTAATGTACCTTATATAATAATAAGAATTTTCATTTGCAAATCCTATTTACCTTATACACCAACACCATAATACATAGTACATCTCATGAATGAGAGACTTATCTTTTGTCCTGTAACCGAAACAGAGAAATAGTTAATTCATAACATTTGTCTGTCATGGAGAAAGTTTATAATTTCATCATGCATGGTTAATTGTATTTGATCACAAGTAAGTGAGAAAATGGCTCACAATGCTAATCTGTGCCCGTTCAAAGATTTTCAAAGTGCAGCTCATAAAATATCAGGTCATTAGAGAATAAATTGATGTTTTGGATTATGAGTACAATGAGGAACATGATCTTGTTTTTTGTCTTCCATTTATTGCGATAAACTAGCAATATTTTTTTTGCTTGTTTATTACTCCAGACTTCCAGAGTACAACTTTATTTGTTACATTATTGTAACAAATAAACGTTACTATACGAGACATGTAACATTGTACTGGTAAAATACACACTAGGCATTTGTAACTTTGCTCATAATAGTACTTTTATCGCTTATATCGTCAGTGCAGCAAGAGTTCATGGAATTAGTAGCCTAATCGAAGCCAATATTTGTGCTTAATGTGTTTCATGGGAAGTAAGCCCCTTACTTGTATACACACATGTCGATTTCGCAAATTGGTCACATAGAGTCTGGCATGCATGCAATCATCAAATATGCATACAAATTGTGGACAGACCTTTACTTCAATTCTATTCTGACCATTTCTGACTGCGTTAGTACCGCTTTCCAAGTTATAAATATTCTTCTTTTTATCATTTACTATTCGCCACATACTACTGTGCACACTGCTCTTAGAACTTCCCTGCAAAAATGTTAGCAGTTACTATAGCTCTAATTGTCCTATTTACATATATCTAATGTACTCTGTACTTGAAACGGAAGAATACAAATGTTTCTGAATAATATAAATAAGGGAACATGCACAAATGACGTCTGTACTTAAGGGGGGAGGGGGTCAGTAAAATCAGACATTTTATGACGTGGGGGAGGGGGGGACTCTGGACGGCATGACGTCTGCAGTACCTCCAAACATTACAATGTATATACAACGTCGTTAAATCATTTTGTAAGCTTTTTAATGTTAAGCATGTGGCATACTTGCTCCATCTGCCTTTCAAGGGAGAAACAACAAGCTGCAATGCTATTACTCCACAAAGAAAATTCCAGTCTTTGCCTTATCATCCACAACTTGCAATGTTTAGCTATACTTGTCTTTTTAGTCTGACTACCAAACTTAAATTATGTTTAAAATAGCGACATTATCTATCTTGTGATGTAAAAATTGTTGCTCTCTTAAAATTTTTTAAATTAAACTGGCAATGGATAAAAATATTGTGTACCAGAATCTGTTCAAAGCGTGGAAAGACGCATATCCTACAAAAACAGGTAAATTTATCTGGCTCCAGATTTATGTCATTAAAATTAAGTGCAATAATAGTATTTGACAAGAATAAATAAAGTTGTAATATTGATATTATGCAGGAAAAGTCAATCAAGAGGAATGCAATAGCTTTTGGCGAGAAAATAAGCATGAAACAAACCGATGTCACATCAAAATCCTGGAACTGAAAACATTATCTTCGAAAAAGCAGGCAACATTGACGGATCTCTTTAGCAAGCATGCAAAAAATGCGGCACCTTATTACAAATTGTTCAATGTACTGATGAAAAATGCTGCTTGCCTATGGAAACCAATCTTAGAAAAATCTTGCCCAATGGAATGATTCCATCTTCAATTCCATTTCAAAAAACCGATGCAGGAGTAGTCCCATGTGGCTTAGATTATACAAATCAGGATGATTCAAAATTTAACGATGTGTTCAGCCAGCTGACATTACAATTTCTGGCGTCAGAACTTTCGGAACTACCTTTTGATTACTACTGCCCATCAGTTAAAGATTCTGTTAAAGATAGAGTGTGTTCTAAT
>JAQFYC010002239.1:0-27163 GCA_034694165.1 Tomocerus mixtus
ATAAAGTTATGGTAAAATAAGTCTAAAAAATTATGGCAAAGTAAGTTTTTATATGGTGCCATTAAATATAAGCCTAAATATAATACTCGTGTAATAGTATACTTAATTTCCTATTCGGTGTATCAACGTAAATTGCAATTTAAATGAGTCCCTTATCTACGTGTAGAGTGTATACTAGATATGGTTATAGTTACCGTTATTTCACATGACACTCTTAAGTTAAAATTCCAACCTGTGAAGGAGAATTCCACCAAAATTGTAATCAAATCTGCAAGAGGCTTACTCTACATTGTAAATTAAGTAGGTCTTTATAGAATGGCTATAACAAGTACTGTATTACATATAGGTATAACATTATAACATAACAGTCCAGTTAAGTAGTAATAAGAGTAAGGTACCTATGCAGTTCAATCAGTCCAGCAGAAATGATATCAGTTATTTAAGTGAGCCTAACTTCCTTTTATATTATACAGTATACTATGTTGTTGTGTTGCAGACGTGTAATGTATACTAAAGTGTGTGGTGTGGTTAGTTCTACAATACATACACAAAGAGATTGCCTTGTGGCATAAAATACTATGATATCTAAAGCACCACACCATAACCATTTATTTTACACTGGAGTGCACAGATTGAGGGTGAGCATAGCTGAAAGTAATGTGCCTACTCTTGTGTTAGTAAAGCTTTAAGCGCATAACGTTTTAATATAATTCACACAAAAATCTTTCTACATGTAAATTTCATGCATCAATTTCCTTATTAAACAATTTCATTTCCGGGGCTCTCCGTTCAAAGCTTAACGTACCTAAGCAAGAGTAGGTAGTAGGTAGTAGGTATTCGTTATTTGTTCACGGCAACCAAGGCAGACGGAGGAGACGAGTATTTGTGCGAGACTGAGGCGAGGGCAGGACGTTAGATATGCACCGTAATGTAATATCTACAATAATAATGCGTAACTTATAGTTATACTTTATGTAGTTTAGTGAATGCGTAAGGCAGGCACCTTACCAAGATTATCACATCACATCACCATGCCAAAACTGAAACACGGTCTGCTGGTGCACTACAGTGCACTGGAAATGAAACTGACTTTCTGGCTCGCCTGCCTGGCCTAGACTTCCTTTTATATTCGCACTACAGATATATATACTTGCACTTGTGCACTCCTTTATCTAGATTCAAGTTAGATGTATGTACCAGATTTCATTTAGCATATTACTGAATCGTTCCGAAATTCATTTTCATTCAACCTGCACTAACAATCTTATGGCAGGATTCCACCACAACCACTTCAATGTCAGTGTCAGCTCGCCCGTCGTCTCAATTCCATCTCCTACTTTAATAAATTCCACGGGCACAATTAAAATTCGATGGCACTCTACACTATGCTTTGCTAATACTAGAAACTGGAACCCAACCAACCAATTGAGATAATTAAAAATTGCCACAAATAAAAATGTAGATTCTCATAGATTCTTCAGAATTATGATTGAATACCAATAAGTCAAAAATAATATTTTTCGCATCTAACAACGTCGACTTACTTTGATATGGCTGCATAAATATGTATTAATGTATTACAATGCCTACCAAAAACAATAACATTTATATATGATGTAATTTTTTACACTTTTTTACTGCGAGGATATCAAAAATGTATTTTGCAAAAGACAAAAAATATAATTATTCAACGACGTATAAAGTGAAATAACTTGTAGCAGTGTCAAAAATAAATAATGGATATACAAAGAAACATTGCAATTGTAAGGATGAGTAAAAGCTGTGTGTACGGTTAAAATTGTACCAGTAAGGGAGAGGACAGAAAGACCCTCCTCGTCCTCTATAAGTTTTTGCAATGTGACGTGTACTGACTAAGTAAAAAACATCAAAATGGATGTGAAAGCTCCCAGACATATGACAATCCCGAATAGTACTCCAGGTTCAAAAGCCACCGGAAGTACAAGCAGTAGACCTTCAAAGGAATCTTTGATTCATTATCGGTTTCAATGGCACCGGACTAATCAAAGTGGGGGAGACGGTTCGGTTCCATCCGCCACCAATGTTTCTAAAACTAACAGTTCTGTCGAAAGTGTGTCATCGTTGCCGTCTAAAGAGTTGGACGGAGGTTCACATCACCAATCAGCTTTTAGCAATCAGCAACATCAACATCATCAATATCAAAATCATGATGTTGGTAACAGTGATATGGCAGCTGCTGCTTTCATGTGGAAATGTGAACGAAATGGTCACGGAAGAACCAAAAGAGTAAGTACCCTATATTGACCAACATTTCAGCTTTACATATCTACAATTCAATTCACATACAGTAGTTGTAATTACAATATATTAGATAATAATGTTACAATATCATTATATTCTATTATGTATTAGCTATTATTTATTTAAGTAGCAGAGTTCGGTGACTATTTTACTTGTTACACGTTCGTGAGTTTGGCAAGATAATTACGTTACTCATGTATTAAATATAGTAATGTGAATTTTTAGTAGACCAACATGCAGACAAACATATTTTTTGTATGCTTTGCTCTTATCGTTAGGTGAACCACAAAATATTTTCAAATATAAGTACATATTGTATCTGCATATTATGCAGGACCAATGGGCTACGAATTAAATAGGTATTCATGAGTTTTGTAATACATCCTACGGATTTGTCGACTATACAAATTTATATCATTAGTATTAGTACCTTTGTGAGATTTATTTGACAGAAATACGAAAATATGGAAGAGGTGTACGATACCTTTCACCAGAGAAGTTTGTTGATATATTTACAGATAAATCAGAACTGTCTGGCTACAAGTACCCATTTTACGCCTTATCTCCTCTGATATTTATTCTATATAAGGAAGTGTAGTGCTAGCGGATATTTTCTATCTGTCTATAAATTCTTTGATTTGAGCTCAGATATTGAATGTAATTATAGTAGCATGTGTGTATTAAATATCTCTGCGTGTATTTAACCCTGTTATCAGAGTATCTGACCCTCAATTTTCTTGGTGTTGGAATCGAAGCTTTCCCACCAAACTCTTCGTCAACGTACACTTATATTGTGATGTTTCATAATAATTATAAGAGTAAATGTGCACCCTTTTTCTGTCTACACTACCAACATTTGCATGAAACTTCTGAATTTTGATCCAGTTCGTTCCCGTCATCCCGTCTCTATATATTTGACTATCAATCTACAGTACGTAAACGAGGAAAATGGAACACATAAATATCTTGGTCCATATATTTTTTGTAGACTCTTCCATCTATATGTATATATGAACACCCAAACAAGCTAAACAGTATTTATTTATTCACAAAGTCAAGAGCATAGCATTACAGTAAAATTAAATGTGTACCATACCTGAGATAATATCATAATGCACATAAATCACAACGTATTTTGTGAACTTTCCTTTTTTCTTCGTGTAAGATAGGTGAATGAAGTTCACCAGCAGCAATATTAGTTGAGTATGCATCACATTTACATTCACCTATGTATGTGGAGTGCAAGTGCACATGCAAGCCGAGTAGACTGGTAGACATTAGCTTTACAGGTAAACTCCTTCCCAAACTAAATATGGCTTTGGTGCTTATTACATAACACATAAATCATTTAATGATGCATCTAAATCCTCCCCTAAGATGCATTATAATTCAGCGTGGAAAGAAATTTCTACAGTCTTCTTTATGAAATGCGATCTTAACATTGCTTTATTCTTAAATTCTTGTAAAATAATTGTTTTTATCTACATATGTACAAGAATATAATATGATTTCCTTTGCATTATACTAATATAATAATGTAAAGCAGCTGCATTCACTTCATTAACAGCAGTCCTGTCCTAGATTCTATCTTACCTGTTTAATGCTACCGTTTATCATTTTGGTAATTAATTGGGCGGACGGACATCTCCTTCAATAACATTAATACGATTATATTTTGATGTAATTTAATTTTTTTGTATTACGTACATGGCCTTAACTGATACCGAATCTTTGATTACAAAATTTGTACATATGTACAGAACAGGCAGTATAATTCGTTTTTAGTTTCAGTAATATCTCACACTATATTATGCAGTTTAGAAAGCTTTAGTTCTAATATCATAGCCCAGCATGTGCTTTAATAGTGGCGGAAATTATACTTTGTAAGTGAGTAGAAATAGAATTTATGTGTGAGAATACTTTCGATTTAAATGCAGAAAAAAGTTTAAACAGTAATGTAATGTAATGTAATCTAACCCAGAGAACGGCATAGATACATTACCCTTACATAGTGCAAGTGCAAGAGCAAAGTGCACTTTGACTGTGACTGAAAGAGAAAGCAAAAAACCCATTTACAGGATGTAATGTAGAAGGAAGAAGAAATGCATAGAATTTATGAGAGAAGAGAGAAAGTAAGAAAGGAGGGGAAGTGACGAAGCATAGAGACGAGACGGAGTCGACCGAATTGCATTTCGGGGTGTGTGTTATATTTAGTGTTCAGCAGAATAGTTTTGCTATGTGTGAGATGGGAGTATTCAATGCAGCACAGAAGAAGTAGAGTAGTCTGGTCTCGCTCTTGCCTTGCTGTCTGCGTATATTATAGATGCCCTTCTTGTTTGTTTCAAAGAAATAAAAGTTAAGAAGGGAGAAGGAGAAACATACCTTCTTAGTCGAAGAAAGAGGTTGTCTTGTATTTTGCGCCTACTGCACTGTATTTACTAATGCTCAAAGGAAACCACACCACGTACCTTAGAACATTAGCCCTAAATGCACAATATAGAACAAAATTCATACACCTAAAAGTATAACATAGACAAAGAACGGAAATAAGGGAATTCAACGACCGACCCTAGCTTAGTAGTAGCATATAGGTAATATAATTATAGTGTAAGAAATTTTGTATGTATACGTGAATAGTGGAAACTTTTCATTTCATGCCACTTAAAACAAAGTCTCTTTTAACTTTAAACATTAGAGTAGAGAAAGCCCTGACTTTTTCATAGGCAGCAACAAAAACAACATTTGCACTAATTATTTACTTCCATATTACTAAAAAATACTGACATAATGTAGTTTCTGTGTTAGGAATTTTGCAAGCTGATCATTTAATATTTGAGGTAACTATATTAGCATTAAAATATTCTTTTTCACAAAAACTAAAAAGCTCTAAACAATTTCTTATTGGTGCAAATGCTTTCTGGTTAGTTTGACAGGGAGACTTTTGGAAAGCTGTATATTAGTAAATTCGTTCAGTATTTATAGTTTTGGCGTGAATAGGGTTACACTGTTTATATTTACAGTATCATTATCCGAAGGGTATTGTATGATAAGTAAAAATACTACTATAATACATAAAAATGGAAAATAGAGAAAGTTTGCAATAGTAGGGACATTTTGTATGTACAATTACATGTATCTATGTAGGGAGTATACAATACATACATAGTTTGTTTTACACGTTCATAACCAGATTCCCACTAAGAGCTTAGTATTTGAAACCCCAAAGTGATTTTTTGGACAGCATAATGTGGAAATGTATAGTTGAGATGTAGTGTGACAGGAATTGGATTGAATGTGGATAAGTTGATGGTATGGTGGTGGATTGAACGGAGAGTGTGCTATGCAATGTAGAGCTCCCTGTGTGATAGTTTGATCCAAGTGGATCCGATCTCGATCTATGCTCATGCAAGCCAAGCTTAAGGGAAGCAGCGAAATGCAAAATGCAAGCCATATAGCTTTTATGTGTTTGATATGACTATATCTTACTTATCCTTAGCTTAGCTCTAACCAAACCAAATAAGCCATGGGCAAGGTATAACCAAACGGCTTAAGTTTATTTAGCGTAGAATTCAATGTATACTTACTTACATACAGAGAGCAAAAGAGTAAGAATAGTTCTTCTCCCAGTTACATTACATACAAAGTCTGTCTGTCTTATTACTCTTACTCTTACTCTGCGAGTTGTTTTGCTCTTGGTTCATTGCATTGACATAATATCCGTAATAATACTGTTCTATAGATACTATGTTTAGTATGACTAACTACTATAAGTACAAAACGGATCGGATGGCAATGGCATTGACAATGGTTGGCATGACACGGCAAGGAAGGCAGTGCATCGCGCTCGCAGTCAGCTTCGGGTCATAGTTAGTTGCACTTGCACTGGATCTGGATGTCTGGATCCCCTGCCTGTTCTATTGCCTTTACTATCATCAACACACACGAGACAAGGTTGTCCTTCCGTATCCGTCACTCTCAAAGTCCTTATTTACACCTCCACCTGCTCTGTTAATGGTATGTGGGATTTCCTACAACAAATACACTTATACTTATGTTACACTAGGTATATCTGTGAATAGCCTACAGATTAGATCTATAGCTATAGCGTCCTAGTGTTGTATAGATATTGTGCAACACAAGATTTATATGGAATGCACTTTGTATTGATCTGCAAGTATTCTTTAACCCGAGTGCATCCAATGTCAACTAATCGTAAGCAATACATTATAGCATTACGGTACATTACATTATCTTTTCCCTTATCCCTAACCTAGATGCACATTCTAATTATATAGACTAACAACTACAGCCTCGCCTTGGTGTACTGTACATAATCCATAAGGCGCAAATGACGGCGGGATAATCTGGCTATGATATAAAATATATACTAGAGAAACTCAACACTATTATATATTTCCCTACTAAATATATAGAGAATACAGATTCTGTATATTTTATATGTATGACTTAGCCTTCAAAGTATAAATGTAGCAGATTGTTCCTGAAGTTGCTCTATTATGATACACTATTTATACGGGATTGGCTTATCGTGGGATTGGGACCAAGAGCTAGAGATGCGACTCAACACCATCGCATCGACATGACACTATATGTTTACATTCAGTAGTATAATATGGGAAAGAGAAGTCCTAGTCTAAAGTATATGACTCTCTAGTGAAATGCATAGTGGATGAAACGAGGAGTGCGTGTGGTCGTTCAACGTGAATGCAATGAAATGTAATAAGAGTGCGAGTCGAGCTAACTGGGTTCTATGAATTCTGTCTGGAAAAGGATGCCGCACGCGTTTTCCCATTCTACAATATACCTGCTATGCTAGACCATATCCAAATATATTCCTAAGTAGAAGTACCATTAGTGATCCAACCCGTGCTTTTCTTATTCTAAGTACTCTCCGTTAGTAACGGAATGTATCGAAAAGACATAGTGACAGCGACAACTAGATGATTGAATTTCGAAGTTACCTTCGATGTGAGACGATGGGAGCGAACGATGTATAAGTATACTGTGGTAAATATAGATAGACTTTCCTATTGTGCTACAATATATAGTGCATGTAGTAGTATTACTTATTGACTAGATTTGTATATCCTTTGTATTCTGTGTAGTGCCTTTGGCAGAATGTTACATAAATTACAGATACAGTCAAACTTGCTTTAGTAGACACCCCTATGAGTAGATCAACTCTATTAGTGGACATTTTGACTAGTATATTCCTATGTAAAAGTCCCTGTATTAATGGAAACTTGTCTACAATGGACGAAAATGCTCAGGCATTTGGAGTATACTATGGACAGGTTTGACTGTACTGGGTGATCGGCCTGATGATTATCCGAGGTATATTTATTGTCATTGGCTTTTCATTTACACATCCCCATACTTATTACCTATCGTGCAATTAAATCATACATAGTTAAGTATAGCTGACATAGAGAACAAGTCAGTATATCTGTAATCGTATGGAAATTTTCTAGATGTTGACTGTAATATAGACAATTGTTTAAGATTTATTTTAAAAGTTGGGTTTAGACTGTTTCTAAACTTATCATATGCATTTGTCTTGTGTAGATAAGTCATACCACCAATTTTACGTTTGTATGTACAGGTTACTGAGTGACATTGGGTAAAATCCAAACTTATAATGTGAATGGGAATTAGATGATCGTTGAAAGTGATATACTTTCTGGACTTATTCGTATTATAAATGACTAATGACCACTATCATTTAATTTTTAAGCAATTTATTAGTCATTAAAAGCAGACATACATTCTTCGTCTAACAGTTAACAGATTATTAGCAGAACTAACTTCAATTTTTATAAGACAAGACATGACATGATATATACCGTAAACAAATTACCTAATAGTAATTCTTGTTCTTTGATTTCTTCAACTTATTCTTATTTAAATATCAAATGCTCATCTATTTGCCATTCTGATTTTATATGCAATTTCCCCCTCAAGTTTATGGTTATGGCTACCTTCACCCTTCAGCTATAGTGCATCAATCTAAGTACCAAGCACGATGTTTACATTTTTCATATATTGTAACTTTGATAGTTATCGATAAACTTAAATTCTCCGAAGCCCGCATATACTTAATAGTACACACACCTAACTCTAAGTCCTCGGAGAGGAAAATACATTTAACCTTGTAGACCTAAAGAGAAGAGACGTTAAACTAGGTATGTTTGTAAAGGTACATAGGTACTACGGATACCATTAGAGACGCCACAACTAGGACAAAAATGTATTCACACAAAATACAATTTTCAAGCCCTCAAATTGTAAAGAATTGTTTTTGTAGGCAGGGCAAAAGCTTCTCACCTGTAGTCACTTTGCTGCATGACAGACTGACTGACTGATATGAAAAGAACCTACAGCACAGAGTACAGTGTATTCCGCATGTAAGGTACACCACACTAATCGCAGACTAATAATTATATCGCTTAAGAAAATTTTACAATAAATCCACATTATGTGCCTATATTTAATTCTTTATTCTTTTGTGTTATGGCATAAGAAGGAACCATAAAGTGAATATGAAACAAAAACATTTGTAAATGTAATTTCCAATTTATTTACTACAACTGTAGCTTATACATTTTGCTAAATTATATTTAATGTCAATAACGTTTTGCATAGTCACAACATCAGGCATTTTTAGAAACACCAGATTTAAGAATTTAGTATTTTTGAACGGTGTAAGTAAATATTGGTGACAACATCCACCTTACATTTAGTTTCAGTATTTAAACCTTTTATTTTTTACCAATATAAAATGCATACCAAATGCACGTACTTGCTGTTTAATTCAAGTAATGCTTTTTTAGACCCGCATGTAAGTATTAAGCATGGAGCACCCTATAGAAATTATGCATAAGCAAATACAATGTAAATGCATTACGAAGGTAACCCACCTACAAAGTTGACGCTGAGTGTTCACAAAGAAATTCGTGTATTACACAACTGTGACAATGGAACAAATCTACAAAAGAAATGTGATATCTTCTACCTTAAAGTTGGATTGTGTTTTCCTTGTGTCAAGACAACGTTTATTCCATCCGAAAAGCTATCATTCCCATTCCAAAAAGTTTAACAATAGCTTTGAGCTTGAGAAATGCATATTTTATACTCTTTATGTGTACGGTATACGTTAGAATGTTTTGTGAAACTTTGATAAATGCTAACAAGTAGACTTGAATGAATAAGCTACATAGTAAATCGAAGCTTGCATACGATAGCATGTACTTGGTTGCAGTCTGGCAGTGGCTATGCGTAGACACTTTTAGAGTTCAGACAGTAGTGTAGGGGACACTAGAATATATCTTATAGATTATGTAAAGTATGCACATACACACTACATGCATCTTTGTACTGCACTGTTAAGGACGCAAAATAGATACTTTACATACTGTACAATACACATACACAATAGTGTTTGCTCTACTATTGTATAATATAAAAAGCGATTGTTTGGTTCGCTTTTTACTTCTCAAAAATACTTAATAGTTCTCGAGCTTGCAACAAAGTCCCCAAATTCAGAGCCATATATTGGATAAAAATATATTGTTAAAGAAACTGTTAGTGCGGAATGCAATAGTTTTGCTTTTAAAGTCGAGTTTTATATCACATTATATACTGTGTAATGTTGCATATTATCCTGTGTTTTTATTCAGCAGTACATTACTGGTAGTTATGACTTTCAATTGTTTATGTTCACCTTTAATGTTAATTTCCAATTTACATAAAATTTAAGATTATCCCATAAGTTCTTTGCTTTGTCTTCTACAACTACGATGTCATAATTTTTAAATATGTAGAATAAAAGCATTAAACTTATTGTTGAAAGGAAGGCACAATTGAGGCGCACCGAGACACAACATTTATAACGAGATTTTTGCGACTAAGATCGAAACAAGCATGTAAATACACTACATTGGTAACAATAGTAGACTTGTTGATTGTGCATTTGTTACAAATAGTAAAATGTACTTGACACAAAGCAACTGAGTTGTGTAGACCATAATGGGACATAAAATACGCGAATTGACAATTTAATGCTGGCTTATGCAACAGGTTCAATATAATTAGTTGAAGGGAAATATTAAATGCAATGTTGGACTGTGTTGTACGCATGAAACTCCCAAAAAGTAGTCGTATGTGGAGAATAGATAACAAATTATACAGGCGACACGACAGTCTTACTATCATTAGAAATACAATGGAATGAAAATTCCTTCTTGTCAACTGGCGCTGTATTGGTGTGACACACAATCCTGGAATTATTCATGCACTTGTGTGTCCATTATGCTACCTTCACGATATTTACATGCCAGGCTACTTGCGTTGGAAACTTGTTTTCATTTGCGTAGCGTTACATATCCATTCGTGAACACACCAAAATATTATTGTTCTCTGAATTTCCTCCAGCGTTTTATGTTATGCTTACGCAACACTATACTTTCCTTTAACTAAGAGTGAGAATTAAAGGTTAACTTTCTGCTGGTTAAGCTTAGCTGTATTCACTTATAAATTGAGCGATTGACACAGTATTATTCTATAAAAATGCATTTTGGAACTAAATTTATATTGGAAACGATTTTAAATAATAGAGTAAACTTTGGATTACTGTCGGTGTACACTACTGAATACTCAAAAATTGACACATTTAAATGTTACAGTTACAATTTTACAATTGCCTCTTTGACAGATACATTTTTCTGTATAAGTTGTATATTATACAAAGGTGCATATTTGTGCTAAGATTAGCCTCCCCGAAAATGATACAATTTCCGTTTTAATGAAACAATGGTTTAATAATTCATTTGCTGCTCGTGAGTTATCAGAAATGAATGGTAAGGGGAATAAGGGCAGAAAGAAACATCCTTAACTACAACGGTTAAAAGAATAGCTATGAATTACCAGGTACATCTTCATCTGTTATTCATTAGCTGGGCAGACAGTGATTGAATGACAATATCGTATTATGACTATTTACACCCGGAAGTAGGTAGTAAAGATAAAGCCACAAAGAAATTCACTTACAATGAATAAGTACATAATTTCTTGAGTGGCAATCTTTTCACATTATGTCATTGGCAAAAAATGACTTGACTACTGACTAAAGATTCTAACTTAGCTTCAATTTGTATTCACATGTCCGTTGCTCGGTTGGACACTTTTCTATGTAATAACAATAAGAGCTCACAGTTATAAAACGTAAGACATATATAGTAACGCATGTAGTATAGGCATTTACATCACACTATTTCTTTCTAGGCCTACCTAATTATCGTATTTTACCAAATAATCTCCATGGGGAATTAAATTTTCAAGCGTACTTGTCAAGCCAAAAAAAATGCGCACTTGACCTTATTTTCACATCTACATTAACTACATACCTACTGTATATAGATATAGCAATATCATCACTACAACGTTATATAACATACGTCAGTGCTTGCGCCAATATCAGATACAACTATGAATTGAATATTGCATGCATGAAGTTACGATTACACTATATGGGGAAATATTTTGTCCATGGACAGTTACGATTTGAAGTTCCATTTTCTTTACAAAAAGATGCAATAACCCCCCAATGGGACACTATTTCGTCGTGGGAGGTTATTTCGTAAAATACGGTATTCACTACTTGCTTTGTTTTGTGCATCGCTGCAAAAGTGCAAGGGTTAATTGAAAAGAGTTAATTTAATATAAAATTATAACAAAGCTATATCTTCTCGGGATTAATTTGATTTCCGGTAGCTTAGGGCTAAATTCGATGTTTATGTTCAACTCAACTGCGGTTTTATTTACGATGTACGATGTACGATACCCATTGCATATATACCTAGAACGTAAAGTTATGCTATTTCCTTTATGCACTGATCAAACGATAGCTAATGTAAGAGAAAGACATATTAGATGCTTGTACAAAGATGTATATGAGTATAAGTTTTCGTATACTGTGCTAGATAGGTAAATATACTAACAGGGCAAACGAACAAAACGAAGGAAGGAAAAAGCGGGCGGCGGGTTAGTAGTAGGTACCTAAGGCGTCGAGAGAGCCTCGTTTTCTCGTCTGCTTTTTCAAAGAGGGCTAGAGCGAGAAATAAAAGGCTGGTGGAAATGGCGTATATCTGTTCTGCAGTCAACTAGCTACTCTCATCAACTCTGCTCACTTTGCCCAGAAAGAAGGGCAAAGGGGAGCATAACATTCTATTATTTCGTCTTGGCTAAGGTAAAGTAGATACTCAAGAAGGTAGTTCGCAATGAGTCCCGCATTTTCTTGTTTGCGTCAGTCACGTGAAATTTAGAATAGATTTTAAGTGCACTGCGCGTCACTGACGTCACAGACGCGCACTTTCCTTCCCTCTCGTTGGCTGGTTTGAATTAACATAGAGTTTATGTAGGCGAACTACCTTATCTAGTATCCACTTTACCTTAGTCTTGTCTATATTCATTTTAGAAGTACCTACTCTTTTCACTGCAACTGCAGTCCCAATCCCAATGCACTTTCTGCCACGACCTTCTACTATAATGCATATGTAGCATTGTTATTGTTATATGTACTATGTACAAGGAAGAAATAACACTGCACTTGGGAATAGGAATTCTTAGGCAGGTTCGGGATACTGAATAGAGAGAATAGTATACTTGTATCAGAATGTGAGAAGACGACATAAAGCTAATGATACTGAGAACAGAGATAGAAAAGATGTAGTATGTAGTAGGAAGGATGCAGTTGCATCGAGTGCAAATACTCTTACCTTGCGTAACCATGCATTTCTTTTTCATGGGTTGCAGGATTCACTTGTTTTCGTTTACTCAGTTGCAATAGATAGGGGTATGACATTAGTAAAACATTTTCTATCAGGCGGGGGTCCGATTTCTGTGGAATTGAAATAATTGGGACTCAACAAAAATCTGAAGCGCAACCAACATATTATTGGCATTTAAGGAACAAACAAAATACAGTGATTTAATGACTAAATAGCTTTTGAAAACTAAAATTTTGTATATGTATTCTTACACATTAATTTTATTTTGTACGATACTACGATGCTAGGCAGCGTCTTTTCTGTGTATTATTATTACCTATCTTTAATTATCGTTGTTTGAAAAATAAATAGAACACAAACTAATTAAAATTACAAAAAATTATAGGCATTTATATAGTTGCACTTATTTTACAATATTAGTAAATTGGGCTGAGCTACAACTCAGCTACCGCTAACTTTTCGTGCAGCCCTAAAGTAGCAGCATCGCAGTAGTACTTTATTATCTATATTTAACTGTAGATAGAATTACTACTGTAACATTAGCGCATACGAGATATGGTTTTTAAGCTGTGATGTTCCTACATGGATATATATATATATATATATAGTATATATACATATATAGCAAACTAAAGGGAAGGAAGGGACCAAAGTTTGGGTTTCTATAAGAGAACAGAAGTGAAGTGTTTCGTAAAAGATAGAAAGGAAAGGATGACAGCAAATCTAATTTCAGCAATTCAGATGAAATGGATAATTTTGAAAAGTGCTTTAGTGGAGCAGTGCTTGGCATAACTGATGCGATGTGGTGCACTCGGTTTAACTTGACTTCAGGCCTTGCTTTGTAGGCGTTATAGGTACATAGTGTAGTAGGACATGGGGTTGGAGGAGTTGGGATACCTATGGGGTAAAGAACGGCCAACTAGATCAGATCCAAGATCCAACTCGAATCTTCCTTTATTTATTTCTTACTTATTTAGAAACCTAGCTCTCTAGTTCCTTCATTTGCTGTAGCTTGTGTACCGAAGACATTCATGTAGCTTTAGCATAGCAGAATAAGAAGGTAAACCTCGGATGATGGAGGCAGGAAGGAAGAAGGTGGAAGTGGAAGGAAAGACAGACAAGACAGCTACTATTTATCCTTTGCTTCACTTCGTGAATTTTAAGTTCAGAAAATCAATTCTACTTGCAAGTTGCAACTCACATAACCAACTACATATCTTCAGAGCTAAGAGCTTATACGCACTTCCCGTACGTATATGTTTCGGATGAGAATTAGTATTAGCCAATGCATTTGCCCCCACTTTTCATTGTATTTGTTCACGAGAGCAGGGCAGGGAAAGAACTCGGAGCCAGAGAGAAATGCATTCGCTCTAATTCAATTTTGCAATGGAGATTCAATCAATTAGCATTCAGCTCAATTACCATCTCATCTTACGCGTAGAGGAATGGTGGCATGGCATGATTTATATTTAAAAATAAAATCCTTTGTATTTGGAAAGTGCATTACGTCTCTTTAGCCTGCCATGGTGTGAAGCAGAAGTTCCCTTTGAAACATTTTACAAATTAAAGTAATTAGTGTAAAGGAACAAGATAACTTTTGTTGGAGATAAATAGCTTCAAATCTAAAAACAATATTAGCAGAAAGTTTCATTTTGACTTAGTAATGCTATTAGTGTCAAAGTCATCTCATGAAACCCTAGCTCTTGCTAGATTTAAAATTCTGATGCTGCTCTCGTTTCTGTTTGATTGGGCATCTTTCATCTTCAACAATTTCTACTTTAGTACACATTTCGCTGAATTTTATTTCTCCGTCTTTCCTAGTTATGTCTAAAACTCATGACTCTTTCTACTGCTTCACACATATGTATTAAGTGATCTGTCGGTAATAACTTTGTTATATGGAAAGTGCGTGCCTTATTCACTAAATGATCCTGGCCTGACATGAACACTTTTATCACTCTTACACGGTATGGATGTACATGTTAAAGGATTTGGATATTTTAGGACAATGTATATTGCCTAAATAGTTTAAACAAAAATTTTAAATTCAAAAGCTTTTACAGTACTTAGATAATTACTATTGCCACAAAACGATACTTTAGAAAATATTAATCAGTCAAAAGCAGTTGGGTTAAAATTTTAGAAAACAGTTTTATATTAAAGTCCATGTACTATAAAATTAAAAATACATGTTAAACTGGTATTATCTAAAGTGCTAGGCAGTATGTACATTGCCATGTGAAGAGTAAAACTTCAACATACGTATTCTTATCAATCAGTATTATACTATAGTATCATCACAACAGTATATCATGTGAAGATAGTTGTAGGGAAACGCATTTAGGATATTACATTTTCGCAAACATGTTTCACATGCTTCTTAGGGTATTATACTGTATGCTTTTATGTTTCCCCAAGTAAATATCATGCCTATGATGTGTGAGTAGTGCGTATGAGATGCGTATAAGACTTTTATAAGACTGCATGAATTCACTAGTCAGTATTTCAGTATTTTACCAAATAGGGAAATTTTGAGTGGGCTGTAAATTATAGTGAAAGGGAATCATAAAAATGTCCAAGCCTCCATCGTTACATTTGACTACTGAACTTTACTACATTTAAACAAGATGTAAAATTACAAACGACCGAATTAATTCATTTCCAGGGATATTAAGCCACATAATAAAACAGACAATGCAACTACGCGACTCAAATGAAATGTTACTTTATTGTGTTAGACGGATGAGGAAGGGAGAAGTTCCAACATGTACTACGCTACAATTGCTACGTTTACATTACATAAAAGTAAGCTCACAGTGTAGTTAAACTAGGTGCCCTGAGTTTTAGCAAAGAAAATACTAATAAACTACCACAACAGGAAGCTGACGTTTTGTTTTTTATTGCTTCGCTTACTATATCTTCCCCTACGAAATTGACAAAATTTAATGCCAACAGAGAGGTTACACCACGGATACCGGAATTAACTTTTTAATCCTTCGGATAGAATAACTAGAATTAGTATATTGTAACATTATTAATATTAGAGAGCTATTGACAAGAAAGACAAGCAAACGCAAACAAAATCCACACTATATTGAATGACAGCAAAAATGGTCTTGCTTTATAGGATGTCTCCTTTCACAGTGTCTGGCTCAAAAAAATCTGTTTTCTTTACAATGCGGTTATTTTAGTAAGATTATGATATGACTCCATCTGGTATACTATTTACCTCGAATTCTTCTTTTATTCGCTAAACTGTTTCCGAATTAGCTAATCGTACCAAACATGGGGCATTTTGATTTGCAGGTTCACTAGAATTAACCTACTTAGCTGGTGGGCTTAAATTTGCATCTTTAGTAGAGCTACAATATGTAATTGGAAAGCTTTAATGACATTTCAATAATGTTTCAAAATACTTAATGTGGATTGTTTTGCAAGCTTGTTAACTTTTAATATTACATACAGTAAAATATATGTATTTACAGTATTATGGACATCCCTAAAAACATACACAAAGTTTATTAATAAGAAGCTTGCTAACTGCAAACACTTTTAATCTAAGTTGAAAGTGGGAATAAAGGGAAACTAGTTAAGCCTATATATAGTAATATGTTCCAACTAGGTATTTCTGAGTTGGTTTCAGATCATTTTAGTGCCTCGAATTATAGTCTATGAATTGACGTACTACAGATATAATATAGAGACCGTTGCTATTTTATAGGTTGCGCTGCACATTAGATACATTTAGATGAAATGGCAGGAGCTCGGCTAAGCTAAAGTGGATATATTCCGTTACGTTATGTTAGGAAGGTTCATTTCATTTCGTCCATGAAGCCATTTGAGAAAAAATGATGTGCAATATCGGATAATAAAAGTGCATACTAGGATATTGACTAGTGGGTACACTTCTTGTTTAGATGTGCTAGACTCAATTCACTCAGTCCATCCGAACATTGTATTTTTCATCGATTACTACTTCAGTTCCCTGTCCCTGTCTGACTTTCTTTTCCTACATTGTACATTGACATGGAATAACATAACATAATGGTAAATAAGTTTACCCGGAATGTTTTCTTCTTTATACTTTTACATATATTAGATTATAGCAGATCTAGATACATATACACAAGCTCCTTAATGTACTATCGGTATAATAATGTAACTACTCTCTAGAATGTGTATCATAGTGGCTGGAAGGTATAAAAATAAAAGATAGAGATTGTACTGCCTTTAATGTTGTAGTTTATTTTTGTGAAGTTTAATGTTCAATGCAAGACATGCAACTACTTGGGCATATAGATAGTTAAGCGTTTGGCTTGAGATGTGCTGCATTATTAGCTTACCTTGTAAAATGTTCGCATCAACATACCTACTCGCTATTATGATGACTTTATCTCTATTCAAATCTAATATGTATTCCACTGCACTGCACTAACTGCATAAATATCATACGTACTGTTTGTATTGACGGAACAGATCGTTCCATTGAATGTACTGCTTGTTTTTATATGGAATATTTTTAGCAATTTATCCCTCCTGCTGGTTTACCATATTGTAACATCAATGTCTACTATAATGTAGAGATGGAATGCCTTTATTGAGCAATTTGGCAGCTGTGATACCAGTTTTGCATAGATGCATTTACTAAATTTAACTGAATAAATAAGCCAAGTAACTCAGATTCAGTAAGGAAATATCCATGTAACAAATTTCATGGCTCCATACATATAAAAATTACATTATGCACAAGAAATATGATTATTTCCCATAGTAAACTCAATACTGCGCCATACAGTTGTTGTTATTGATATTTTCAGCAATAAAACACAATAATCTGATGCTATATTATGATTTATTAGGATTAATTGTTGACATTGGAAAAGCTATTATTATTATTACTATTTTAGTATATTATTACGTAATTTTACAATTTTTTTTGGAGATACTCTGATTACATTAATATTGTAATTTTTTTAAAACATCATCGGTTCATTGACTACATTCTCTACCTTTTACGAACATTAATATTGATTAATTTTTTTATCTTTCGTCAATCTCAATTTGAGATTGACTTGGTTAGAAAAACTTTCCTTTGAGATGCTCAAAGCAAATAATTTTTGAATGAGTACAAATGTGTTAGTTGTGGCAATCTTTATTACCATCTTAACCCTTTTAAATGCACAAAATGTGTCCTATTTTATCCATGTATCATTATTTGATTCATTTGTTCAAGTTAAATTATTCTTTCTGAGTTAATAAATTTTAATACACAATCTTTGCTATGAATATATTATAGGCACTGTAGTGTATATCCCCTGGAAAGGAGTAATACAGAGGTAATTATTTGAGCCTAGAAAGTAATGTGATTGAAAGCTTATTTTGTTGTTTCGGAAACATTTGGATCAACATGGGATGTTATGTCAGGTTATACGTACGTACTTCTAACATACAGAGGACGTTAATGCTTGTAAGCACACCATTATGACTCCTGTCCAAAGAATTCGGAATAAAAGGCTGACATCGACAATATTAGAGCACTTACCGAGAAATATGGATTGCAGTAGCCATTTCGGCAATAAAGGAGAGTTATAATATGGTCTCTGCTATTAAGTGAAAGTCCATTAAAGGAAAAGGTTGGAGGATAACAAAAAGGAAAATAGCAAAATCAGTCTGACTGACGGATAGGATAGATGATAGTTCAGCTTGTAATATGAGTGCATTTGGTTTGGAGAACTTGGGAGAAAGAGACCTTACCAGCTATTTTATATTTTGACGTGTATGAGACAGGAACGTATTTAATATTGGTGTGTATCCTTTAGTACGGTTTACGTCAAATATTTTTTGTGGAGTCAAAGCGAGCATATTCTTAGTCATTGGCTGCATATTGTCGCAGTTAGAAAGGTATGTCCAATCAATATCTCCCAGTTTCATAGAGAGTACTTTAATCTCAAAATCTAGATTCTTCCTATAGAGTCTGCCTAGGACTTCCCCGTTTGTCTTCCTTAAAGTGATTTAAAGAACTGGTTTTCCCGTGCCGATACAAAATAAGTGTGCCTACAATTATGTGTGCTGATCACCACCTTACCCAAAATATATTGGCCGTTATGTAATATTCGGTATGTAGGTATGAATTATTGTTTAATGTATAGGATACCTAAATGATACTCTTTAAATTACCTTTGTACAATTATCCGAATGTCCTGTGCGATTACGTCGTACTGTGAATAAGAATTCCCCGGGCCAGACTGCAGAGTACTTACTATTGTTGCATGTACTACGTACGCATATATGTATTGGTCGAGAGCAATTTATGCATTCCTGTTGTATAAATATTTTTAGCAAAACCATTTTGATAAAGGGGACCATATCGTATATATGTATATAGTTGTATGTGAAAACGACGGAATAATTTTGTATCATAGTGTAGCTCATCATATTATGTGCTACGTAAATACGCGTACAATATTGTGTCGGAGAGAGTGAGCGAAAGAATTGATAAGGGAACGTAGTCTGAAGATCTAAATTGATGATTCAGTCAGTGAGTCGTGCTTTGATGCTTTCCCCCTCAAATTGGAGGAAAAATATCATTATAGGATTTCCAATGTAGTCCAATTGAAAATGAGCCTTTCTTGATTCGCTCGGTACTTGGTCGTTACAGAAATTGACGTTTTCAGATCACTAGAGAACTACCTACCCTAAATAACACCGTACCACTACACACAGATATCTTATCCGTATATCAACTTTGATGAAGTATTAGATATACATCCCCATTGTATTGTGTGCATACAAATAGATGAAAGTGTTTAAGTATGGGTCTATTATCAGATATTTATCTAGGTATATTAGATAGATGTGATATTGGAAATTGACTGTATCACATGCAATAGAAGCAATGCAGTGCACAAATTCGTCGAATCATTTCTCCCAGATAATCTTATATCTGTATATTCCCTGCAATTCCAATTTCATTCGTAACTCGTCCATATTTATGTAAAGGACAAATATAAGAGGTTGTACTTATTGTGAATATATACAGTGATACCGAAATTTCTAAAACTCACATCGATTTTTATACTTTTATTGGGTTGGATGGATAAGAAAGTTATTTTACAATTTAGGGAGCTTTCATAAATCGTATCGATAATTCGGGGCTATTTCTCTCGCCGCTGCCTATTTATTATGTGAAGTAATCAGCCTTAAATGTACCTTGTGTAAAGTATTTATATATGTACATATTACCCATGCCTAATATGGATTGGACTATTGGACAACAAATTGCATATGATTATATTACAGATATAACGGTGCACGACTTCCATTTGGAAAATGGAATCCATAATGATAAAAATATTTCAGCCATTAGGTAATTTTTAGTGATGAAGCAATAAAATATTAATACCTAATTTTAGAATGTGTTTTTATTCCTAAATTAATGTCTAATTTTATGTATAAAAAAAGTCTATTATTATTATATACTAAACTATGTGTAAGGTTAACTATGGGCATGTTATGAAATATGCTTGAATTATGAAGTAGGTAGGTGTATGAACTTATTGTTAGACCATAGATTTAAAGTAGGTTTAAAACTAACTTGAACATGATAAGACGTCAATAGGCAGAGTTATTTAGTATAATAGTATGTAGACAAAGAGTGTAGTGTAGTGCAAGCAAGTATGAATGCATTGTCATCTCGCTTACGCTATATACTTAGATACTGGGATAGATATATATATTATTGCATATTTATTAGGATTAGCACTACATATTATGATAATAATAAGGTATATAGTTTGGTTTGTTGGGGCATTGCAAGTTGAGGCAAGAAGGAAATCTTCGTATCAAATAGCAGTGCACTGACCGATCCGGTGACGAGAACGTTGAAACAAGTTGCTGTCGAAATGTGGCGGCGAGTAAGGAGATTGGAAGTCCAGATAATATGCTCTGGGCCCTACATATAGTCTGAATATTTTGATCGGCATGATAAAATTATAAAGACGTTTAGCACACTATGTTTGTGATGAACACTTTAATGTAAAAATAGACTCTAGTTCACATTTTAGTGGATTTTTACAAACTATTACAATTTTTCAAATACATTTAGCACAGCATAACTAGTATTACTTATATATACTAAAATGACATTTCCACACGATAGTAATTATTCTCATATTATAATTTTGTATTATCTCTACCATATAACTATTTCTTTTTCTTCATTTCTATACTTCATTATCTGCTACATATTTGGCTGATTTTGCTCCCAGACTCATATTATTAGTACCTACTCTGCACAGTCAGTAAACTAATAAAACTGAAGTTGTGTAGGGTAGGGGACGAGAATGACGAGATGGGAGGCTCATCCGAACTTCCGTTACAGAAGGATCCCTGTATCTATCCAGAATTTCTACTTGAGTAAATATGACTTAACATTCCATTGTAGGCACAGGATGGGCACTTACGCTTCACATAATAAATATTGGCCAATTGAGATTGAGATATCAAATCTACAGCAAAATTTCTCATATCATATTATGGATGCACGCGTACGCTTTTCAAGCTCATTTAATTTGAAATTTCATTTTGTCAAGTCGTTTTCCTTATAAGGGGTCCTTAAAGTAAGATGGCTTGCTAAAATTATATTTTGCTAGTGAATATTCGTTAATTCTTGTGATTTTGGTATTTACCTAACACTGAATGAAACATTTCACCAGCTTTCACTGTTGCTTTCTGCGTAATAGTATGTATGGCTATATAATATGGTGTGTAATGTTTACATTACGGCATTGTGTGACTTGGTTTCGTAGGAAAATGGAAAGGTATACATTATAGTATGCACATTGGTATTGAGGAAGTCATGTAATACAAAATTCCTAAATTGCTACATAAATACATAAGTATAGCGCAAAACGCATGCAATGCAATATGCAGCAAAACATTTGTTTGCTTTTCCAACCGTCTACTTAAGGCTAGAACACAAAGGAAGGGAGTTGTATAACCGCAAATAGAAACGTAACGTAAGTAGAGTAGATCTCGCAAACCCGCAACATGAGTTAAAGTGCGTGTGATGTGAATCAATTCTTGCACAAATGCGAGGACTGAAAGAAAAAATGAGAAATCTACGAAATACCCAGCGGGAAATGGAAAGAGTGAAATTATATTTTATAAAAGCACTTGAAATCATGAACCTTTGGGTGGCACGCCCGGAAATGGACTGGATAGGCATCGTCGGAGTTGGCTTAAGGAAAAGTATAAATTACATTACAGACTTATAACTCCCTAAATAAATAACCAAATATTGCCCATGCCTATGCTATGTGGTATTTCACTCTACTCAAGTCACAGTCACAATTGTATTCCAGTTGGGAATATTTATACCAGACTGTGCGTATATGGGCCTTGACTTTTTACTAAGAGCTTCATAGTAAATATACAGGAAAATCGAAAGTCGCATATTATTATAGTTTATAATGGTCTATATAGTTAGGCATTCCATACCATACCAACTACAAACCACCCCCGCTACAGAAATAGAATTCTGAAAGCACAGAAGTAAATAGTATATATCTAGCACAGGATAGTTATACTACTATACGAGTTTATATGCTTACTACACATAGTTTGTATTTAGTACAGTACATACGTACGTACTTTTTACATTTTAGCATTTTCACATGTAACATTTTCGCAGTAGACGGTGCATCACGCACTAAAAGGAAAGATCGGATGGAAAGCAAGACAAATAAACTCTAAGCCAAGCCACAGAGTAATGGAATGGATTAGCAGGAGACTTAGGATGAAATATTGTTTTGCCATTCTTAGCACTCACTGTCACTCAATCTTTCTCTCAGTAACTTTTCCCATCAATATTCGTAATCACCCTAAAAGTCTTGTACTGGTTTCACGACAAATATACGTGCTCAACAATTTGAATCAGATTTATACTTAAGCGTACGATAAATAAATTGCATTATCAAAAATTTTTCACCCAAACTCTTGTCAACAAGGCCAACAAATTACCTCGGAATTTTCTAAATCCTTTAGATAATTATAATTGCTAGGAGCTTCAATTTGTTCGAGTCTGTATGTTGTGTATAATGTACTACTTTTTATTTACATGCTTCATGCATAAGTACATAGTCCACAAAGTGCAGGGACAGGTGCCTATAGTGGAGGAGGTAATTTTGTGCCCTGTTTGCTTTTTATAATGAGTAATCAATAAGTAAGGCATTAAAATGCGCACTGTATTTATATCTAGTGTATTCGTTTTTGGTTTTAATGATGTTTCTTAATGAAACTTCAATGTATCTCAAATATAAAATGTATTTTTTAAAATCAAAACTAGAATATTCCAATTGCATTCTCTTATGACTTACTTAATCTACGACATTACGTAATACTAGTAAAATGTTTCTTACCTAGTAATTGTAATGTCATTGATTAATTTTCTCTAGAAAACAGATGGGTAGGAATGGATATAAATGTAAAGATAAATGTAGGGATAAAATGTAGTATGACATGCACATAATGTGTGTACACTTTGTGCCAATATTACAAAACGCAGTGGGTATGCATGTGTATCACATTTTTTGCTACTACAACGAGTTTACCGTTAGGGCAATTTAATATTTGATTGATAAGTAGTATGTATTGACTGTCTGTCATAATATGACATGATATTGAGTTGACAGGAAGAATACAACTGTCGGCTGAGGAAGGATAAATAAAGTGGACTTCTCTGGTATGTTTGGAGTTGGCCTCTACCTTGTGTTATGTTGTCTAGTGTTGTGGATGATTTGATTTTGGCTTGTGGCCACACAACAAAACACTCAGCCCATAAGTTAGTTGCTGTTAATGCCTTGGCACTCTGTCTCCGTTCCGTAGGTACGTGATGTGATAAGTTTTAGAATAGAATATGATATGCGTGTAGTCTGTAGTCAATTTATTAGCTAGCGTGCTTGGAATCAATTAGTGAAAACGTCGGTCAACCTTTTTGATCCATATATTTAGTTAGGTATATATAGTATACGCATTTTGGAGCTACGGCGGAATTTATAGGTTTCTTAAGCAAACTTTGTTAACCAAGAGTTTATGTTTTTTCTATTAGGAGTTTAGTAAAGAGTCAAAGCAAGCCAAGTCAAACCGAACCTTCTGGCTGTAATATTAATTTTCCTCTAACTACTGAACTTGAGGTAACTATTAATATACTGCGCTAATAGCTCCCTGACTCTCTCTCTCTGACCGAAGAAATAGGGTTTGGCATTATGGCATTTCTGCAGGTAATAATAATTTACTACAATACAACCTAATACAGTGAGTGTGAGCGTGTTGTATATATTTTGTAGATAACTTAAATGATTTTCATCCCTCCCTCACTCAACTTCAACCCAGACTTTCTACTAGAGAAATGAGCTAAAATATTAAAATGCAATTCGGTGCATTTATCATCTCTTCAACAAATAATTGCAAGTGCTTACTCTGAGGTGCCGTGTCAAAAAAGGGATTTTCTCGGCTTGCCCACATGTCTAGTTCTACTTATTGTGGAACCGCATAATTACGTATGATATATTTATGCTTGTATTTACAGATGTGTTGATATGTCTACTCCAGATGTCCTTAATTTTCAATGATAGTCGTTACATCACATTTAAAATGTTTTGTAACGTGCATATTTATTTTGCATTGGTACATATACGTGCAGTATCAACTAGTAAATGTCATTTATATCACCATTTAGTACCTTATACACAAATAAAAATCGATATAAATTAATACTAGTTAAGTTACCACAATTATTCTCATGACTTTCTAAGTCATTAGTTTAGTAATAATAACAAGTATCGATATACTTACGAAGTGTACCCAAAGTAAATTACTAATTTTGCACATACCAGAACAGAATTGAGTTTCACATTTTATGGGTAGTTGTGGTTTTGATGTAAATTCATACTTGTGGTTCTGTAATCGTATCACTTCTTTTTACCTTGGGATCTTTTCCCCTGTGATTTTTTCCCCTTGACTCTTTTCCCCTTGAACCTTATCTCTTTGGATCTTTTCCTTTTATGATTTTTTCCTCTCGGTACAAGAAAGTAAGTTTTTCTGCGGTTACTACCAATAAAAAAGCCGTCGTCCACCCCAATACATTGCTGCCCCCTGACGCGCACCCCTATGAATTTCGCCAACCCTTAACCACCATAGGTTTAATTTTAATTATCAATCAAGTTTCGCTCTTTATAATTAGGTTAGGCTTCTAGGTTCTAGGTACTCGCGTTAGTGTGAGTTATAATTTGAGACCATTTTCATAATTCGGAAGTCAATATTTAGTGGTGGGCGCAATTTATTGTAAATTCCGCTTACTTTCTTTCACCGAGGGAAAAAGATCCATGGAGAAAAGATCCGGAGGAAAGATAAGGCGAAACTTCCATAATTGCCCATAATTCTTTAATGTCTTCGAATTGGGCAATGAGATGTTCTATGGCTAGGTATTACCTTAGAATGGTCATAGGACAACTTCATAATAGTAGTTAACATATTATATTTATAATTTGTCAGAACCAAATTTTCTAAGCGCGTAGATTCGTAGGTGTGTATACCAATGCCACGTACTACTATCAACATTCTTCACTATGTAGTTCGTAATTTGTGGTGTTGGATAATATACTTTTAGTATGTGTCCAAAAGTCCAAATATTTATAAAATTAACTATTCAGAGTACATAATTACAGCATTGGCTTTGGCTATATAGGTACAGTGTAGGATGCTGAAGTGAACTATTTACAAAATTACCCTGAGAATTCCCCCTATAGCTACGCATAAATAAATAGAATACAAATATAACAGAGCAAACACTAGATTTACGCACCGACCCGAACCCGACTCCACACAATGTCCTTTGCCTGTATTTGTGTATGTTCTGTGCCATGCACACTTCCGTTGTTTTAATTCCCTTTCCCCACATATGGTATCCATCTGAATATAAGTAGACACATAGGCATGCTCGTAATATTGCTTGCTACCACTTCCTATGTGAACTCATTCACTATATGCGCTGTGCTGTAACATTGCAACTGGCTATACCTAACCTAACAAATACAAACACTACTAAAGTGTCATTGTCATTACAACACAGTATATAAAGTTTAAATGCATCTGTACTTTGTATTTCTACTTTTGACATGGGGATTAGAGATAGAAGTTGGAAAGGAGATAAGCACTCCGAAGAATGCAGAAAGCCGTGTAGAACCGTACCTCGCTCAAAACGCCTTTGTTATATAGTGATCAGGTTTGTTTAAATATATTCCTTCAAAAGGAAGGGATCTCATGATAGTATGCATACAGTAATGAGCAATCGTACTTAATTATGCTTTAGAAAGAGTTAATTTAATGAGCTGTCCACTATAAACCATGCAGCAAAACAAAAAGTAACTTTTATAACAATTATTACCAATTTACTAAACAACATTCTCATCATGTATTTGTATAAAGGCAAACTTAGTAACTTGCTTTTATTTGTTGAATTAATACCTATAGACACATTGGAAGCATAAAATTTATTTACAGGTTGTGGAAGTTAGAATTTCATTGTTATGATTTCTTAATTATAGCAAATTTAAACTTAATTATTGCCAGTTTCTCAATCGGAGGCTATACATTATTAGTAGTAGTCAATATTGACTGCTTGTGCATGTAATGTGCATCGATAGCTTTTGATAGAACGACAGATTTGGAGGGGAAAAAAGCAATATTGCATCTCATGAGCAAGACTGGCACTTTTTCTAAATTCTCTTAATAAGGTTTCATATTCTTGGTCACAGGGATGAGTGGGGTCCAAATAACAAAGTACACCACGTTACATGATACACCTGTTAGCAAACTCCATAGTTAATATTTATTTTTGCTATTTATCTTACACTTACCGAGCTTTTACAATAAGAGTAGTTAATTTATCAAGCAGATGTTTGAATCTATAAATTCCTAGCAGGTTTAAGTTTCACGAGATGCCAATTGGAAAACTCGCAGGACTTTCCCAGTAGCAGAGATTTATCAAAGTTGACAAAGAGATATTTGCATGGAAGTCC
>JAQFYC010002240.1:0-27153 GCA_034694165.1 Tomocerus mixtus
ACGTTCAATATGAACAGATGCGAATCAAGCGCGCGTCCGTCTGATTCATATTCTAACCATTGAGTCCTCCTTAAGATATTAAATTATGGTATACGGAACATGTCACTTATTTCAAATACTCGACTTTTATCTTGCGTTTAATAATTTATTTTCAAATCAGTAACTTTATGTAAATTTACTTTACATCTTTGTTAGAAGATAATTCAGCAGTTCTAATTGGACCGTCAGAGTCCTCGGGAAATCGAAGTGGAAATACCTTAATCTTGCGGTCAAATTAATTTCACGTTGGATATAGATTTAAAATTATTCGCCTAATCACTAATCTCTGAATCAATAAAGCTACTAATATTGTTGAACTTAAAGGCGGACTGCGTTTTATGAGTGCAGTGGATAAAGTTTAGACGAACTATTTCGGATTTTGAGTGCGACACTTGGTGAAAAATATGTGGACCATCGAATTCATCAACACGATGTTTTCCTGTTTTCCCTTTTAATCGCTACTGGTAAGATTTAATTTGCCTTTACAAATGTATAATGTAATGGAAAGTAATTATTAATTTTGTATTCGCAACATTATCATTATCATCCTAGAATATTTTGTTTGAAACGATTGTGTATATATTGTAAAGATTATAAAAAATGAAAAATTAATTTCATCTGCAGTTTTACGTAAATTATGATGCTTTGGAAATGAACAAGTTGTAATTAATTTTTTGACTGTTTTATATTTGTGCATTAGTGCCTGCTCCGCAACACGGGGGAACTGGGGGAACCAGGTATGAATTTGAGTGCCCGAATAATGGAGTGATCACTGGAATTAATGTTCAAGTCGCATCGTATATAAGTCAAATTGGATTTACATGCACATCTCAATTGTGGAAAACATCTTTCGGGCCCTATGGAGGCGGTGGGGGTTTTGCCTATAATTATATTGGATTGGATTGGATTGGATTTATTATCAGAAAAAGTTACATCACAGTTTTGCAACTGAATTTTTAACCGAAATACAAAGAGTTTAAAGAATTACAGACATATATTATAATACTGAATTATCCTAGTCATACATAATAATTTAACATTTCAATTTTTCGGCGGCGTTTAGTTGCCCCGAGGGCCATTACATCAGCTCCCTTTTTGGAAGAGTTGACCAATCATTGGTCAAGATAGGAACACCTTGCAGAAAGGCGGATGACATGAATGGCAATGGACAGCCAGGTCCGGCTTGGGGAGGGGACGGTGGAACCAGATTCGACGACCTTTCCTATTCAATTGGCTACAGACCGGTGAGAATTCTAATGCAGGCTGGCAGATACTCCGTCGTTTCGATCCAGGTCATTTATGTCAATACACCACCAAACACCAGTGCCATTGGAGGTTCTACAAGTATGTAACTCAATGTAAATCAAAACGTAAACTGAACATTCCAAAAAATATTATTTTATATTTTTAGAGTTGCAAGAAGATTCGGTTCCTAAAAATGGGAAGGAGGTGCTCATTTGAACTCATTTGAACTCATTTGACCTAACCAACAGCTGAAGTTGAGTTGGTGGAAAAATCAACCTAATTATAGAAAAAGTTCGACTGAATTGTTATTATAATATTTATATGAAATGCAAGTATGTTCTACTTATTCCTAAATATTATTTTACTAACATCTGACAAAATACTATTTTACTTATAAAAAGACGCCTACTTACGCTACTTATGAAAAGAGACGTTGCATATTACTTACAATAATAAAAAACTAGTTACAAAAGAATAAATGTTAGTTACAAAAAGAGTAAATGTTAGTTATAAAAAAAATTAATCTCATTTATTCTCTTTCGGCACGATACATTATGGGTTCGTCTTGGCTGTCTGTGTGTCCCTGTGTCTCTTCGCGCTCTAACTTTTAAACCCGTCAACTTTTTTCAATTGTTTTCAGAATTCGAAAGAGGAGGTCAAAAGTAATCTTGTCAGTGTTTTTGGACCAAATTGGCCACACACACTTAATTTTTAAATAGAAACATATGGCAAGTGTGGTATCGTTTTAAAGGCGTTGGCACAAGGATTCCAAATATGAATCTCAATTTACCCCATACATGGGGCAATTGAGATTTTGTGAGAATTTAGTGCTAAATGTCTCTAATATGCCATTTAAACTGTTTTCGCCAACAAAACCCGCCCAGTGCTCATTCTACTGCGCATTCCACTGCCGATACAGTTGGACACCCATTGCCATGGTTTATTTTTAGTCATCATATAGTTTAGTCAAATGTGAACATTTCGGCGCCGGCTTGTCTGACTTCAACTAGATTCTATTGTATTAATATTTACACACAAAAACCCTATCCGTGAGGTTTCGTTGTTACCACTGTAGGTTAGGTAATGTTTACTCCTCTTCTTCAGGATAAAAGTAATTATAATATGCGTATTGCGCAATTGATTATTTATCCATCTAATACTTTTAGCTATAGATCCTCAGCTATGCCATATTATAGTCATTTGAATACAGATGAGCATATTCATATTGATGAGAATTCAGTTAGCTTATGCTATCCTTACCTTTTCTTCATTTTTCTACCTACTAACATATAGATTATATGCAATAGGTAGTACTGACATAATATAATACCGCTAGATAGTTAATTTATCTTAATTACTTCATTTTATCCATTAAAACCACAGACGTAATATTTTATTCTTGTTGCAGCCCGCTTGAGTGTGCGAGGCTGGCTTATGTCATCGCAATGACTGTCCATTCGGAAACATTCTAACTTCCGAACGAAAAATGGTGAAACTTGGCGTACAAAATCTAAGTCTATATTATGATGGATATGAAGTATGAGCTCTATTGAAAATGACCAAAATCGGCCCACTGTAGCCGGACATACTGCTTATAATTTTGTCTTCATTCATCATTATAACAGGTTTGCCATGGCCATGATATCATCGAAATATTGTATAAGCGTACTGCTGCAATCCCTGTAAAAATTTTTTAATATTTTTTCTAAGCAACAAGGTTCACACTCCCACAGATAAGGTGGAAACTGTTTTACCCCTCCGTCGGGGGTAGACAGTGCTGTCCCTTATTATGCCCAGAATTTGCTAGGTACAATATTCAAGGATCAATACAAAGTGTGTGAAATAATATTTAAAAATATCACAAGGAAGAACAATTTTCAAGGATATACAGATATTATGTGTAGGCATGCATAAGATTCGATTGGGGTGAACTTTTTTCAAGATAAATTATTTAATTTTTTTCCTGTTAGTAACCAAAAAATTGTTTATAGGTGGCATTCGCTCTAGGGGTACTTGACTTGAAAAGCCATAAAACGACAGCTTGCTGAATGAAGTCATTTTTGAGGTATTAAAAATTATTATACATGTTGAGTAGATTCGACCCAACAAGGGCTAAATAGAGTTAAGAAAACAATTATATTTTAATAAATTTTGACTGCCAATCAATTAGTTTGCTAAAAGTTAGTGTGAACCAATATTTAATAATAGATGTATTGACTCATGGGTACAATTAAAATAAAAATTATGTGCATCAACATGATGCTGAATTTCTCCAGACAACCAGAAAACTTTGGGTATCTTAAGTATCGTGTGCACTGGGTAAGATCTAGTTTGCAAATTTTGCAAGATATCAAATATATGCTAATGAAGAGAGGTGAACAATCATTTCATGATACAATAAAATTCAAAGCTCACAATATTGATGTTCACTGCTTTTCGCAACGAAAAGTTGTCACAAGGACACAGTATTCAGGTTTACAAATATTTTTAAGACTTATATGTACATATTAATACAAACGAAACATTAAATGTTTGGGGAAAATAAATGATTGTGTAATATTCGTACTGAATCTTTGACCACAGAAATTACAATACTATCATTGTTTATAGATTTTTTAAGATTGAAACGTTTGTTAAATTTTGGTATTAAAAAAGAAAAAAGTTTTAAAATATAAGTTATCCATTATAAATATCTTCAACAAGACTTTTACTACAGCTCAAGTGATTGTTTACATGCAAATGGGGTTTCAGATTTGGGTCAATCAGAAAAAAGTAAAGTAATTCTTATGGGAGCAATGAACCAACAATAATTATATATTTTAGGTCGCATAATATTATTATCTGTTGGTGTAGATAATAAATCTGTATAACTGTATTTTATCAATTGTATCTGCTCACCTCAGCAGCTATGAAGTACTTTATTTCTTTACTCTGCCTGCTTTTTGCAGCCGCAACAACGTACTCATCTCCGGGTAAATATTGGATTATTTCCATACAAAATTAGTTAAAGAAATCTTAAACTTAAAATCTTTATACATTTTCCAGAAGAGGAGTTGGTTTATGTGGGAGACGTGGGAATTCCAAAGGAAGAAAATGAATCTGAAAAATTAACTCGATCAGGAGTGAGCCTTAAGTCACAACTTTGGGCAAATGGAACTGTCTACTACACAATTAACGAGACCACGTATACAACATCTGATTATTGTAAGCCAATGAAAGCATTACCTAACTAATCAATTAAAAATTTATGACCACAAATTTTTTATATTGCAGCATATGGTATTTAAAAGATAAAGCAATGGTCACCATCAACCATGATTAATGTAAATAAATTAAATGTGAAAGAAGCACAAGCTCATTTACCATGGTTTATTTGATCTTAGGTATAGGGGATGGCTATTTGCAAACTATTAAAGACGCCATTGCGGAATATAATAAGTACACTTGCATTAAATTTTTGCCAAAACCAGAAAACGACAGCTCAATTACAAACTGGGCTACCATTGACGAATTTAAGACAGGCTGCAATGCTCAAGGATTTGGATTTGACAACAAAACAAAAGCATTCGTAAGTTGACTACTATTTTTACTTTTATCATTAATTTTCGTTTTTAGAAATCGATGCTACTTTTATCGTAAACTTTTAGAAAATGAATTTGGAAAACACTGGAAACTACTGTCCTCGAGGAACTATCACCCACGAGTTTGGACATCTTCTTGGATTATCTCACGAACATAACCGAGAAGATCGAGATTATTACGTGGAAATTTATTGGGACAATATTAGTAATTGCACAACATAAACCTTTTTATAAAATTTTAGTATTGATGCTTTCACCTTTGAATAATAATTCCTATTATGAATATGATAACTTTATGTTTTATTTCGATCAGAAAATACAACACACTTTCGGGACCAGTTCAAAAAGGACAATGAACCAGGTACCAATCAAAATTTTTCAACTTTCGGCCTTCCCTTTAATTATAACAGCATGATGCTGTATCCTACTTCATTTGAACAAAGAGAAAAAGGATTAAAAACAATGGCTTCAAAGGTTGGAACTAATTCTCTTTAATTTTTGTTAAAAATCATTATATTTTAACTGTATTTAAACACAAACTTTATATTTCCATTGCTGCAGAACAACTTGACAAACAGCATTGGAAACCCGGATGACTCATTTTGGGGCAAAGCAAATGGAATTACAAAAGGGGATCAAATGCTCCTTAACAAGTTGTACAACTGTAAGTTCATTTTTGTTTATTGCAATATTAAACTGTGACAACTTTATTGAAATGCTCTGCCCGTCTATCCTTCTGTTTGTCTGTGAATTCCAACAATAACTCATTAGTGGAATGAGACACAGTGTCGAAACGTTTTTATTTACTTTCCTTAGTAAGGTCATAGTCATACGTTGTAAATGTGTCTCACGTCACCATACCCCAAATTCACTGGGGCACTGTGAGATTCTACATTCAATACTTGGCTTGGGCCTCCGTATCTGTCTCGCAATACCCCAAATTAGTTGGGGTACCGTGAAATTCAACTAAAAACGTTTACAACCTTCAATCGGCCCAACTTTTTGAATCTGTTTTGACAATTCAATACGTAGTACGGACTAAATTAAATTGCTAAAACTTTGTTAGACCTCTTTTTGCATCTCTACTTTTCTCCTGCAATTGTTAAATTAAATGCCATTTGATTAATAATTCTGTGACAGGTACGGGTACTTATCCTGAAGCCCCTCTAGCTCGGAATGAGAAAAATCCGCTTTGTCCCGGAAAGACTGCAGCAGCAGGATCATCTTGCAAAAGGAATGCAAGAAAATTAGTCTAGGGATGTATAATAGTAAACGTGTTGCTGTAACTGTATACATCTGGAGCGCTACAATAATCAAATGTCAACTATATTGCTACTATAACGGTGTCTGTTATACTCTTATTATTATATTGTCCAATTCTATATATAAAATTATCCGTTGCTTACGAGGAAGATAAAATTCTAGTCAAAATTTTGTAGCAGAAAATTCCATATTGGTAGAATGGTTTTATTTGATATTCTTTTCGGGGAATTAACCCATAGCTATAGTAGCTACCCTTTACTTATTCTGTACTAATGATTACGTCAAATTTTATTTACCCTTGCATTGGATTACCACGTTTAATAGCACATTAATGTGACAATTTAGAAATCTGTGAAATCAAAAAATAAATAAAAAGTTTAGTTACTAGTATTAGCTTAGGTATTCGAATTAAGTGGCAGGTGAATTGACATCCAGGACAATTTTAATTATTTATTTGAAGGCGTTTATGTGACAGGTTTCCCTAAAAGTAGCTAATTTCCTCTGTGATTGTACCTTTAAATTATAATGTGAAGATAAAATAAAACATAGCAAGTCTGCGTAAATGAATTGATTCGGTCTGCCATCTGATTGTTATAACTCCATGTAAAATAAAGTCACTGTCCTGTCAAAGGCCAACGGTTCATCAGAGTGACCTCATTTTCATATGGTGTCGTCATTATTGAGTATACTCTAGAAATGAGTAAACTCTCAAAATAATTTTTTTAAATGTGTATATAAAACTGCAGTGAACCCCACTGTACGTAACAGTAATTCATTTAAGATGACTAAAGGATGTATATAAATTAAAAGTCATCAACTATAGAGCCTGATGATAATTTTGAAACTAGTCGCTCTCATGGTGCAATAAACAAATACGATTTTTACAAAAATTGGATTTTGAATCGAATCTCAAATCATTTAACATTGAACGTTTATATCCTATTTAACTATGAGCTTTGTAATTTATGTGTACATACTACATACAATTGCAATAGTAACAAAGTAATTTAAACACAATATCAACTTATTGATACATAAAGAGGCATTTACACACATAACTTACAATCTACATACAACTACAATTACATGCCCACTGTCCAAAGAAGACACTTGCATTGCATAACTGGACAATGTTTCTATTGTATGTATGTTTGGTGTACTATTGGCTCTATTATATTAAATGAGTTACAATAAACAATCGTTATCTTACCATTTGAGTGTGTACTATTGTAGTGTAAAAACAGCAAATAATATTTAAATGATGTAAGTATTACATAGACTTAATACTGACTTGCACTATATAATTTGCTTACAATTCTAGTATATAGTACTTAGATATACTTACTGTCAACTGTAGTTTAGTTTAGTTTAGTCATGTAAAAGTTAAAGCTAAACCACACAAAAGGAACAAATATTACAATGATTATACGTTATGCTGATGAGTTCTTTCTTCTAAAGATTATCTTTATCCGAGCAATTGATTACTAATACCATCGACTTATCTATATACTATCGGCATATTTTATATGAGTGTAAATATAGGATTATTATGCTCGTACCGATATAGTTTGCTTACTATTGTAACAAACTACAATAGTAAATACTCACACTACAGAACATAAACATAACATATCTACTGGCTCAGTATTACAGCACTTTTAAAGATGGGAACCAATACGGGCCGTCGAACAAAGCCGATAATATGTTCTAAGGTAGTGGCATTATGGCATTTGTCTAAATAAGTACTTTTCGCAGCCTTTTTATTTGTAGCTATTAAAGTAAAAAAGATATTTTAGCTAAAGTCTGAACTAAGTAAATATGCAACGTAAGTATCTTTGACATCTTTTAAAGCAGCTTTAGCTAAAGAAGCATTTAATGTATTAACTGAAAAATTGAAATAACCTAACTAAAATGTCTTTCGCTTTGGCTAACTTAACTAAAAGTATTTTTATTTAGTTTAGCTAAGGAACTTAACTAAATAAAGTTGGTAACTATTACCTTTATATAACATTTGCCTACTCAACTAAAAGTTCTTTAGCTTTAGCTAACTATGCCAAACGTTCCTTAGCTTTAGCTAACTTAACTAAAGTATCTACACATTTTTAGCTTACTATACTAACTGATGCAAGTATCAACATAGCTTTAGCTAACTTAACTAAAGTGTCTTTAGTTTTAGTAGTATATAAGTCTTAGAATGTGTTTTACGTACAGGCCGACCACTTGACATCTTTTGCCCATCAATGCATAAGCTGTGTGGCTACTTTATATGTATTTACACAGTTACAAGGCTTTACAAGTTTATAGCTTGACACATCTGCACGATGCAGGTACCTTAAACTTAAAACTATGCAAAATATGCTCTGAGACCAAGTATTTATATACATAATTTACATAATTTATACAATAGTAGGTAGTGATAGGATAACATTGCGACTAAGTTTAATAAACTTGATTTTTGTCTTTAGATGTTCCAGTAAACACTGTTTTTTACTATTCCCATCGACTAACAAATCTACATTATATATTGCATTGCTCATTTGTCATTGTTGTTAGGCATCCCGCCCGAACTTTACATGCAAACGAAGAATTTTATATTGTTACTTTTTGATGGGCAAAAATTGACAAGGGTGCATCCGGCTCTAGTCTACACTCTGCATCGTCCAGTGCCAGTCTAACGTCTAAAGCCTACTGTAAAGTAAAGCGACGCGCTTCTTTTTTCACCGTCACGCTAATTTTTAACTAGCCTATGTAAGTAACAGCGGTCGAAAGCGTCACGCCTGGTCACTTGACATCATTGTCACGTCACAAAGAACAAACCTAGTGGGTTGAATTCTATTTGTTGGTAGTTAGTGCTGGTACCAATTTAATTGTACCTTTTTTGTTTCTATTTAAAAAGATTAAAATTGTAAATGTTGCATTTTCAGGATGGATTTGTCTAAAGAAACTGTGAAGCTTGGCTTTGGAAAGGAGGTTGCAGATTCCGGTAATTGTGAAACCTCAGCACATACAAATAATTCATTTCTTTCGAATTTGAGTGGAGATTTAATTTAAACGGTAGTTTGACATTTTTATCATGGCATCGTATAGTAGTATTGTTATTTCGTTTTATTTTTGATTTGCAGCCTACCGTATTTCACGAATTAGTATCCCTGGGGAATTATTATTTCAAGCATACTTTTAAAGCCAAAAAAGTGCACATGAGGAATTATTTTGTCCATGGGGAATTGATGTTTAAAGTGCAAAATTTTAATTTCGTCAACATTTCATACCAATTCAGTTACAATATAATTATAAAAGGTATAATAAATAGTATATCAAAGTCAAATCATAATCATACGCCATAATAAGTGTAGGTATTGATAAATTTAACTAGAGTCATCGGAATCGGATAAAAGAATGTTTTCTACTGCAGATTCAGAATTCAATTTAAGTCTTATCTACACATTTTTACAACGACATTACCTTTACCTTTAGACATACGTCAGCACTTGCGTCAGCATTTCTTTAATACACTCATCCATACTATTCGGCATGGGGCACTATTTTGTCCATGGGGAATTGAGGTTTGAAGTACCGATTTCTTTACAAAAATATGCAATAATCCCCCAATGGGGAACTAATTGGACGTGGGATACTATTTCGTGAAATACGGTATATGATTGAGAAAGTACTTTAAATGTTAAATAAATGAATATTTTAATTTTAGGTGACAACAGTTCCAATGTTTTAGTGAAAGTAGAACCATTTGCAGAAGAAAACTTGTCGTCCCCATCAAAAAATGTTCTCAGAGATCGTCAAAATGTGATAAGGTTCGGCAAATCAACTTTGCCTGTGGTTTTGAAAAGCGAAGATGGGAAAGGTCTCAGTGCCTCTTCAGTTTCGCGGTCATCATCAGTCTCAACATTAGATGGTGCAATGAAAATTGTTGGACATTCGAATGTTTTGATGAGTCAACGTAGCGTAATGGAGTCGGTCAAGGTCGAAGAAAGATTTGTGAAAAATGGTAAGGTTTACTACAGTGTATACAGCGCTAAATTAACAAACATGCATTTAAATAGTTATGAATTAATTGCACATCTAAGTAATTATGTCAATTGATTACATTTTAACATACTGTATTTATTCAAAGTACTAGAGGATGAAAAAGCTGCAATTCCAAGCTCTGGACCCCCATTAGATATAAAGAATTCTGGGATTGTGCAGGTGACAACTTCTAAAATTGTTCCAATAGGAACTCCTTTAAGTTCGGTATCAACACCACAAATCCACAAAGATGATTTGGAAAATTACCCAGGAAAAGAAATAAATTACACGATTTCCACAAGACGGGTTCAAAAAACAAATCCTCATGCTATTCACGGATCAACATCGGCTTTTCCGAAGTCTACTAAAACTGAGCCATCTGTTCAAACTTCATATATTTATGCCCAGCCAGCCCCAAAGACTGTCGAATCGGCTGTTTCAACTGATGCTAACCGCCCTGGAAAAGAATATGCTGAAGGAAAAAAAAAGAATCTGCCGTCCCTACCATCACCAGCGCCTATCGAAGTTGATAAAATGAAATTAGTTTGGGGATTTGTGGATTTTGGACAATTCGACATGAAAACAATTTGTCTGAGTAATAAGCTTAACGTTGAACTGAGATTTAAGGCTTATATCGTGGAAAATTCATCAAGTAAAAATTTTAAGGTATGTCCTTTATCTATAGATACTGGTCAATATAACTGAAAGTTAGTAACATAATATTATAGTGAGGTAATTAATCATTCTTAAACAGTTTGTCCTAGATCCTGCTGACCCTCGTATAAAGGAAACTGAACGAGTCGGAATTATTCCTCCTCTTATGACCAAACAATTAAAAGTTAACTTTTCTCCTGCAAAAGAGGGCACCGTATCAGCATCTATTCAACTCAGGCTTCATTCTGTGCCGTTCAATGATAACGGCTTTAAAAGCGAAGTAAGCAATTGTATAAGTATAATGATTATTGAATTAATACTAATATTAATTGCTTCACATATGTATGGTTGCGCAGGTTTTTAATGAATGCATTAATTTATTTTAATAGATTCCTTTGATTGGAAACGAAACATTGGAGAACAATGTGAAGAGAATAAAACCAAATGATGCTAATAGGACTCGAGTAGGCGATGAAATCAAGGCAATAGTTTATAATCTCCTGTTATACTTTAAAGCTAGAATTATGTGTTCATGTGTTGCCTTCCTGATTTAAAATAACCCTATCATATCTTTTAATCATTATAATATGTTGATCGCTTTCTTTGGCAGATCCAGAATTCCAATATGAATTTTGGCAAAATTTCAATCGGAGATAGTACTCGGAAAGTTTTAACTGTCAAAAATAATGGAGACAGCACCGCCACGTTTATTTTATGTCCACCAGACGGAGTCCAACTTGGAAGATCTGTCAATTTTGAAAGTCCATTTACTGCATCTGCTGGAGAAGGGACAATTGCTAAAGGATCTACTCGGGAAATAATTATTACTTATCTACCCACTTATTTCGGCAACCACAAAGACGATTGGTTATTAAATGTCACTTTTGTCAACAATTCCACACAGTAAGTACTAAGTACAATAATTATTATTACTTACTTGCAAATTAGTTTTATTTAATTGTAAGCTTTATTTTCAATTCTTTGATGCTTGTAGGATGACCAAGTCTACCATCATAGTGCTACAAGGAGAAGGTGTGAAATTAGCTCGATGAAGAAATATATTAATAGTGCCTTTTGTCTACGTTACAAAATAAGACACGTTAGATTAACGCTTATTATCAGCAAGATTAGAATTCGCAAAATATGTACATATAAATAAGAACTACGATGTGTTCTATAAGGAATTCCTAAAAATTAGGACCCTGTGATTGTATTTTAACTATTCATTTTCGTAGATTTAATTATTTATTCGTATTATAACGAATATCTTTGCATTGAATTCATAACATAATTATGTTTTACGTTTTACCAGCCCGCCCGAGTACAATGCCTGGCTTATTAGAGATAGTGTCGTGGCGTGTGCAATATTACCAATAAATGTATTTGGTTTAACTTTCGAATAATAATGTACCCTAATTTTTAGTTTAGTTATTGAACTAAAAAAGCGAAGCGTCATAATACTAATTAGTCATTCTGTAAGCAAAATTTTAAAATATGGCTTGTGTGTCATGTAATGTAACTTAAAGTTTGGATTTTGAATTGTACTTTTAACTTAGATATAATAAAGCCAAATCGAAAAGTAAAAGTTTCAGTTTATAATTGTATTTGGAAAAGTAGAAATGCTGTGCTCTCCCGATGCTTTTTGTGACGCTGACATTGTGCACAGTTTCGCCATCTGTTCATGTCAAGCACCGTATTGTTTATATCAGCGGACGCTCTTGGTGGATTGTTTGATCAAGGTTTTAAAAGAAAATACTTTCTCATTTAAATATTTTGATTGAGATTAGATATATACTGTATATACCATGAATTCAGTTGCATTAGGTTAGTCTTTGTCTTAGTTAATTAGTATTTTCTAAAGGATGATAAAGAAAATGTCACAATTCAGTTCAGATGATAAGAATACTTCCAATGATTATTCCCAGCACTATATTCATCTCCTCTGTGAAGCAATAAACCGAGAATGCACAAATTGATTTTCATTCGAACCTTTTAATATGCTCATGTAGAATTATCCCATTTAAACTAAACGAGTCTTGCCGTAACGCTAGATTGGCTTATGTTTAAAGGCCGGTTTTCTAAACCATCAGTAACAATGATCCATTTGTTATTTTTACATCCAAGCTGTCTATTATATCGTCCAGGGTCGGGGGCCTAGGGCGATTACGATTTTTTCAGCTGGTATCAAATACTGGAACTTTATTTCCAAGACGCACCTTTACTATCAGATGTAGTTGTATAAAGGAAAGTGCAGCGTTATGTGAACGCTTTTTTTATTTACAAAAATGATTATATTATTCTCAGTAAATTACCAGATGTCGCATCCAATTCTTCTATTTGAGCGTCCATGATATTTAGGGCTTTGACTAATTGTTTGGCCAAAGATATTTCAAAAATTGCCTTCATATTTCCCATCGTCAAATTATAATCCGGGTTAATTATGCTACATAAGGAGTTGCGAGGATACTATTTTTTCAATAATGTTTTTTAGATTATTACACCATCACCTTAGATTTTTCATAAACCTTTCGAAAAACACTAAACCACGCTGGATTTGAATGGGACCAAGTTGTTTAAGATTTTCTACAAAATAAAACCCAGTTTCTAGCACATATGACATATATATATATATATATAGCAACTTGTAAGAATTACAGATGAGTCAGACGACAATACTCAAACTAGGGACTAAATAATTAAGTTTTAAGCTGCATTCGGTATGTCGGTAATTTATAAAATTTATTCATTATTTACAGTCATATCATATCTTCAATTACCATCGCCAACCGTCTTAAATACATTCACAGTTAGTAAACCAAACAAAAACAAACCAACTTCCAAGTCTTTCAACATACAAAAACAATATTTAAATTTTAAACAATTTCTAAAGTATAAACAAATACACCCTTTTTCTAATAATTAGATTAATGTAATTACACTTTCATTAAATAATCATTTACTTAATAACAATTATTTTTAGATTTACAATTTACAGTTATTATGTACTAATTTATTGTTATAACATTGTTTTTATTGTTAACCGTCAATTGTAATATAAACTTTAAGGAAACATTATTGTAAATTAATCCCTCTGCATGGACGTGGGAGGTAGGATATAGCGCGGCGCACCATAACTTGTCATTCTTTGTCCGCTGTACACAACCTGAGAAAATAAATTATTTTATTAATAATACGTATTCATTTTTCTTTTATTTTGCTATTTAATTGGGCATAAGTAAGACATACGTGTGGGGACGGAGGTCGTTGATAAGACGCTGTTGTTCGAATTGGATAGCCTGATGTGATACTCCCACCAGTATTCTACATTTTAATAGTATCAACTTTTATTTAGAAAAACTAAATGGAAATGTCGTGTTAAAAAGACTATTTGCGTTGACAGATACCAATTCCTCTATAATTTTATATTATTTTTGAAAGTATGATAACACCTTTCTGTATTTTGTACTTGTCCAAAAAATGTAACTGCTGTGTATTGCCAAGCTATATTACACTGTATTCTGTTTACAATATATTAGGAATCCTATATAGGGGAATTATTATCCTTACTAAACATGTACATAATATGTACACGCTTAAAAAGGTACTAAAATGGTTCTCTACGTCACTAAAGATGTCTGTATTATATTGTTCCATAATTTTGTATACCTTTTAATAACCCTTACATACTTTCCTACTTACTATTCAATTATATTAAGTACACAATCACAGTATAGGCGAAAATACTGTAAATTGGAGTTAAATAGATAGAAAATTCCCTATAAGCGCCTCTAAGACAAAAAATTCCTGAAAATTATGTTCCGCATGGCGATATTTTTCTTGTATGATAAACTTCTTATAAACATTTTCGCTATTCAGTTGCTTTTTTAAATGTAACCCAAACAAACAATCTACAGTCCGCTTCATATATACAGGGAAATTTCCTTACACCGGAATTCTTGTAGGATTGGTAATCTAGTTAAAAACTCACCTGAGAAGGCTGTTGCTGTATAGATATTCCATGAGGATGCATAAGATGAGTCGCGGGACCCCTAATTGGGGGTGGTGGGTAATATTTTGGACCGTCGTCAAATTTCTGTTGTTGGGGCTGTTGTTGCTGCTGTTGCTGCTGCTGTTGTTGTTGCTGTTGTTGCTGCTGTTGTTGCTGCTGCTGCTGTTGTTGCTGCTGCTGTTGTTGTTGTTGTTGCTGCTGTTGCTGAGAATGCTATTTAAGATAATATATCAGAATTATTAAATGAACAACTAATTATCGGTTTAGTTTGTTGTAATTAGCTTATTCTGGAAGTTTACCTCAACATTTTGCAGTACATATCCTCTCGGTATGCTTTGGTGTAAGTAAATCGGTTTGGATTCCACCTCTGGGGGTGGTCTTTGAGTTTCTCTGAAAGCGTAGCTCTGTGGAGGAGCGTTGTGTTGAGGTTGTTGAGGTACTGGGAAATACTGAACACCTATTGCAGGCTCTGAAAATTAAAAAACAAAAAATAAAATTTATATTGTGCAAAATATGTATGTTATGTAGCTATTTCATTTTAATAACATTGCATTTTTTAGATAATGATTGAATTATTGTGCAATAACTTTGTTCTACACACTATAAAATTGTATTAACATTGTACGTTCACAATAACATTGTATTGGTTGCACTAATATAATATTGCATAGGTAATTTTGTTTTCAGATTTTATTTTTCACCAATGCGTGTATATTCTGCAATGGCACTCTATATTTTCTACCACCATTGTGGTCTTTGCAATAATATTATTTTTGTGTGCAAATTTCAAATACGATATTTTTGTGAAATATATTTTTGACATAAAACTGTTAAGCAAAAGAATTGGAGTGACTTACTGGTGTGAGGATACGGATGCATGGCGGGTGGCGGTGGCTTAAAAGGTCCGAATTTGTATGCGTTGGAATGATTGGGCGGTGGAGACGGACTCCTAGATCTTTTAAGGGCTCCCTGAATAGAATACTTCAATTTTAAATTAAGAATGCTCATTTAACTAGCTATGAAAAATAAAAATAATGATTTAAGTATAGAAATGGCTTTTGTACGGGATGAAGTAGATTAGAAACGGGTGGGACGTTGCTCTGCACTTTATACATAGGTGGTCTTGTGATCATCGGCTGTAAAAATATCTGAGGGGTTTGCAAAGGTTGATTGTACAGTCCGTGGATTTGCATCATTTCACTGTTACACAAAAAGGTTGACAATATTTAGCATTATGACACTATGAGTTGTAAAATTGGAACAATATTCAATTTTGACCGTATAATGGCAGTTAAAAACATGAAAACCGAAATATAACTGACCTAGCTTCTTTATTGATTAATTGACGCCTTCTCGTTTCATCTTCATTAAGTACTTTCTTCAGTTGTAAAAATAACTGATGTTTTTCTTCTTTAAGTTCAGCCAATCGAGACTCTAAGCTTGTGACCTGCTCCCGTGTTTCACTTAATGTCATTGAATCTTGTTTTATTCGATTTTCTCGCTCTTTTCGCTGCCTTTCAACCTCGGCATCCGCCTCCAGCTCTGTAAATATAAATAATCAATTAATATTCGTGTATTTTGTTACAAGTTAAAAAGTTTCACTTTTTTCACAAATACTTGCGGAAAAATATAAAAAGTTATCATTATTTTTTTTATTAGTGGCCCTATAAAGTTGAAAGCATCATTGTTTTGATATTTTGAGATCATAAAGTTGGAATTTATACTTTAAATATTTATGAACGAAGAGTGTTATTGATTATTAGAAGAAAAATGACAATTTTTAGCTATCTTCGACTTTGGAAGTTATGGAACCATATTTAAAAGAGTTAACAGTTGGTAAACGTGATCATTTTTCAACTTATTATATAGAACCCCGTTTTAAATGCTTAAACATTAATAGTTGAACATTGAAGGGTTACATTTTGCAGATTTAATTATGAAAGAAACGGGTAAAAATAAAAATCCGAATGCAACTGATAATTATTAGATTGCGTTGGCATTATAACATTATTTTAATAGCTTAACACAACAAAACTCGTTAAAATACTGACGAAAATGGTCACTGTCCGCGATTGTTATTAAATATTTGTGATTAATTCTTTATTTACCTTGTTTCTTTCTGTGCCGTTCTCTCATTATGTGAGATTTGAGAGCTTCCCACATAGCCCGGCTCATTTTCGGTCTTTCCAACACTACGGGTGGCATTTTGCAGAATAGTTAATCCCCGAATTTTGACGAAATCACATTAAATCCAAAATTGACAGGACTTTACTCAAAGAAATCAACTAACCGACCTAATTTTGTATTTTACAGCTGCTGATGTGAAAGGCCATTTTGTTCTCGCAGGTTCATTCACTCTGTGCCGCGAAGCCATGAATGTACCGCTTGCCCCTCCTCCTCCACCACCACCGGCTCTTCCAGCGAAAATAAATCCTCCTGGAGAAGATACTTGTTGCTACGATGTGAAGCCTATTTCGCTGGAAGAATTTCGAGAATCTTTATTTCATTGTTGTAATGTTGAAGGAGGAGGATTCACAATTAAAACTAATTTCCTCCTGGATAATTATTTGCAGAAAGGACCTGTGTAAGTGAATTTCTGGATAATTCTTCTTTATTTTAAATTTTTTGCAATTGATTTTATGAAAATATTACTAAAAGAATGTATTATTATTTATTTTAGTTGCGGGATAGTCGCTTTAGCCACAGTGGGGAAACTAATTGGAAAAAATGTTACACCGGACGAATTCCTGCGAAAAGCAAAGGAAAATGGCTTTAGCAAAAGCGGAGAACTGTTTTCAGTGGACGATGTAGCTTCTTTGGCCAAAAAGTATTCTTTAAATGTGACTGTACACTCTACGAGTCCTGAAGAACATCTTTTTGACTTAGTCAATCAAGGGGCCATCGTTTTAATTGCGTAAGTCCTAAGTTGTAAGTTTTATCTTTCAATGTGTACATGTTGTCGTAAAACTAATTATATTATTTTTACATGAATACATATCTCATTTTTCAGCTATTCTATAAAGACTTAACTAATTTTGTAGTTTAATTGAGGATATCTGCAGCTGTAATTAATGGTTCTGGCTAAAGATGGCTATTCTCTATATTTGTGAACTTTATTCAGCCAATCTTAAGACTTAAATATTTATTTTTCCACAATTGTATTTTCAATTGTTTGTTATTTTCAGATATGACGCCGACAAGAATCATTCACCGTGTTTCAAAAGCGGTCACAAAGCCCACTGGGCAATTGTATATGGCGTTGCAACGAGAAATCCCGAATTAGCTGAACATACATTCACCGAGGCTATAATTGAAAAGCGAGGAATTTTATACGTCATTGCTGGACAAGGAAAAAGTGGAAAACCAGCTTTGTGGAAATTATCCGAATTATTACACAGTAATGAGAATTTAACTGAAACGGATATTGTCACTGATATCCAATTACGTGATAAGTTCCTTTCTTTTCGAAAGAATTAAATAAATAATTTAATTAAATCAAACTATATCAACTTTGTGATTATGTCATTTTAGCTTTAGAAGCACTCCAATTATACTTGCTGTGTTAACACGTTTTAATATTCCTTGTTCACTTCCCATGTCCTATCAAGTTTTTGTTAACTATTAAGTTCGCACATTCACAGGCTGTGCAAAACTGTTACTAATTGTTGCTAAAATGATGGATAATTCCATATAAACGTCTCTCAAACTAAAAACTACTGAAAATATGCTCAATATAACAATCTTTTCCTTTTACGAGAATTTCTTACATCTATTTTCGCTCTTCAGCTACTTATTATAGGTCAAATCTTGCCTCAGCTACAATGTATGAGTCACTATCTTCATGTGGTGCCGTGATAATTGAGCTGAGGCAAGAACTGAACCCAGCTCTTTTCTCGTTTTTTCCTGTGACATCAAGGGACACAGAATTCCATTGGCAGGCCGTATTGTCTACTAAAGGGGGATCTTTTTTTTATACCATACGCCTAATACATGGAGGTTAAGGATAGGGAAGCGTACGAGGAAGTTTCATTTTTGAAACTTAGGACATCGCCATAACCACTTTCACTTAATTCGTAATTATATCGGCCATTTTTGGTCAGATCATGAATTTAAAATGACACAGTGGTCAACGGGGACACAATCATGTAATGGTTTAATGAGGATTTAAGTGGGCGGAGTAAGTGTGGAGAAATTCTTGTTTCCTAGTTTTCCTGGATTGCTTGCCTCTAACCTTTTATGTTTAAGTTGTAGAAAAATATTCTAATTAAAACCAATTAGTATTTTTGTGGGTATTTATTATGTTGTCAGAAAGTGTGGCATTGGCTCGCTACTCGCTTGTCAATGAAGAACAGAATCTGTATCACATAAAAATTCCAAATTACATTTATGGTGTAAACAGATGGAACCTTGATTTTCAGTTTCAACTGTTGACACAGGGATTAGTCCGTCCGATTTCATTTCCTTTAGGATTTGTATCAATACAAGTTTTCCGTATCCCTTTCGTCTGTGTTCATCGTCAGTGTGCAAAAATGCAGCGATTCCATAGGCTGTAGTGATTATGTAGGAAACTAGCTTCCCTTTGTAAAATAGTCCAGCAGAAGGCAAATCAATTACTTCGTTAATGTAGTCCAGTGTACCAGGTTTGCTGTATTTCCAGTTTTTGACAATTATTTCTGAATCTTCTTTAGTTAACCTTCGTATCTCGGTATTTTCAGGACAACTGTAATGTTTTCAAAATTAAACTATGCAGTTCGTTCCACGTATTTAGGATTCTAGTATTAAAGTATTTTTTTTATCTGGAACGAATAATAGTAGAGCGTCTGTGTGGTTTACAAGGAAAAAAGTAACTTTAAAAGCAAAAAATGGTTACAATGAATTCTCAGAAAGAGAAATAATCGTTAAATGGGACTTTTGCTAGTTTTTTAGTCTTCGAGATGTTTATATAGTAAATTTTGACCTACTAACCTACTTAGCTCCAATTTGTAATATTTAGCGCATTATTTGAATGTAATTGAATAGTAATTCGAACAGAGTACATTATAAGGACGACTATTATAATGGTAGACAAAGTTGAGGATACAATACAATTTTTTTATAGTCAAGCAGAAAACTTTTATATTTTGTTAGCTTTTATAATCATCTTCATATTTTATGAATATTAATGCGAATCATATAGGTAAGGAGATTTGAACAAAAGTATACATTGATAAATTGTTTTTGAAAACTAACTTGATAGGAGGAAGCTGCCGATCTTTAATATAGAATATTTGCAGGGTGAATGGAGAGAACATTTCCGTTTTCCAATCCAAGTTGAATTAGTAAATAGGACAGAGGACGTTCCATTGAGCCCAGAAAGTATTTTTCGTTCCAATCCATGAAATTGTTGTATTTCAATGCATCCCTCAGTTCTTTGCTGACATTTTCTGTATATATTTCTGCAATATCGAATCCCCCAGAAGGGGTCTTCTGGGGGATTCGATATTGCAATGTTATTCCCGTAGTCCTATAGACATAAAGAAACGTTTAATAAAATTCATAATAAATATTTCTTAAAATAAATTAAAAGATTAAAATTTTCAAATTGCATAAAATGAGTAAAATGTTTACCTTTCTGTAATGGAGAGCTATAATCCAGGTGTCCTTTACATCCGATGTTAAACATAGACTAAATATTTGGATATTTATCTTCCTTTTTAATTTCACCATGTTGTAGATCTAAAAATATCAAAAATGTTTTTCTGTTAACCAAAAAGTAGAAATAAATACGTTATTCAAACTCCCAGGCGTAGAATTCGGCAGTCTCTTCCCCAAAATACGCAAAAGTAAGTCCACGTCTTCCGTCTCCTGAAATTTTGCAATTATTCCTTAATTTTAATTGGGTAAAATCTTTAGTTGCGAGTTCTGTTTCACATTATGCGAGTGTCACTGTTTCTTAGCGTGTGATATTGCTCTAATTGTAGTTTCATTCATCATGCGGTTAATTCACCTTTGCCCTGTGCTATGGCCATGAAATCCATTGATGTTTATAGCAAAACTTTTTACATACACCACACTTCAATTATCCAGAGGCAGAGGTACATAAAAAATGTCGCAATACATACAGTATGTCTTGTGTGTATGGATTTATATCAGAAAAGCACAATAAAGATTACCTACCTCTACCTACATACAGTATATCCCATATTAACTAGTAATGCATTATGAAAATACATGGAGAAAGTTCAATGTTTTATGTAAACGCTAAACACTGCTTGACGCTTTTGGGAAACCGCGGAATGGCCTCCTTCGTCCACGATGCATAATTCCACTTTCTTTTGGAGGTCATTCAAGGTTTCCCAAAAGCTTCAAGCAGTGTTTAGCGTTTACATAAAACATTGAACTTGCTCCATGCATTTTCATAATGTATTACTAGTTATGGGACATACTGTATATCAATCACTACAATAGGGAATCTTTTAAATAATTCAAAATCGGATCAAATCAATCAATAAAATAATAAAATTTCCTGCAAAGAATAACTAGATACTGTAAGTAGCAAAATCTTTTTTATTTTGGACTACAAAGGAATGTATATACTTAATACTAATTATTTCCGAGAAACATATGCATATTATGTTGTTGCAGCCAGTATTAGGCAGAAAGGCTCTAAATAAATTTTAATTTAAAATGTCCCTTCTTATTATTGGCGTAATTTGAGATTTGACCAAAAACGGACTGTATTACCTATGGGGGGCACTGTGAGATTTGACCAAAATCCTACGAGCATATTAAACACCGGGCTAATAATTTATTTTTAGTGCCCCTGTAGAGTAGGTACTATATAATACAGGCCCTCAACCTGGATACAATATTTGCGTCTGTACAGAAATTAGCAATCCGAAAATGGCGTGGTCAATATATACACGCAATTTAAATTTAAATTAAATTCGACTCTTATCCCAAATCTGCGAATTGTTGCTTACAAGCAATTTAATAGAGTACATTCACAAAATGAATTTCGTGAGTCTTTTGTCGACTAACTATTATTCCCTTTATAAGTAGTTATAGTAATTCACCACTTTCATATTTTCCTTTCACGCAACTAGACTGGGGACTATTGGAAGCTTTTAAAAAAAACTTCTCAATTCAAAGCTACTCATTTTTATTACTAAAAATTAATTTAAATATAAAATTAATTAGCAAACTTTGCAGTGGGGCTAAAATGACAACAAAAGTCCTTCTCAAACCGCTAGACGAATTTTTCTTTGTTTTTAATGATATATTTTCTGCGTCATGTTTCAATTGGTGTCCTCGCACACAAACCTTTCGTCTGAATTCAAATAAATTCAGAATCCTGTTTTGGTTCCTCTTCCTTGTTTTCGGTGCTATATTGAATTTGTTTTTATTTGTCAATCTGGTCATGCAAATATTCGTACCGTCCTTCCCCGTTGAACAAATCGTTGTATACATTATAATTCTTTTGGTTATTTCTTTATCCCAATTTTTTAATTTAATAATATTCGCAAATAGGAGGCATTTCTGCTGGACTTTAAACTGTGGCATCCGACTGGACACACTATTTTATGGTAATAATAGAATTCTGCTAAGATATATAATTAATTAATTATTTTAGGAGCTTTTTTTACTATTTCAACTTTACTGTATTTCTTTTTACAGTTAAATACCGTCGAAAATGGGAAGCGTGGACTTTTCAAGAATGCACCATTATTGTATTTTTGATGAAACTAATAGCGGCAATGGGACTGGGAACATCCCTGCTAGGATCCGTAACTGTTGTGTCAATTGACTTCAGTCCCGTGGTCCACATCCTTCAAATTTTGGACATAGACACACTGTTAATGCGAATAGCAACGGTGCCCCTAATTTGTGTACTACTTGTCCATGTGTTGTTTCCTGTGATTTTCATTATTTTCTGTGCAATAATCTACGCCTCTCTTGTCGTATTTTGGCTTCAGTTGACCACCGCTAGAAAAGTAACACGTGTAAAAGCTCTTTCGTACTTCCAGACCAGAGCCTACTTCAAAAATAACCCCCTAGTGGCCATGCACATTTACCGAGCCTTGAAGGTTTATAATCTGGACATCAATTATTTGTTGGCGTACCCCTTTGGACCCATTATTCTCTTCGTAGCGGGGCTCCTCAATATCCTGGTTAACTTTTGCTGTGTAAAAATGTATAAAATAATCCCCCTGCGGGCCTACGTCTCCATGCCTGTAGTGGCCGTCTTGGTTCTAATTGTAGAAGTCGTAGTGATCCCAACATTGGCTTTGGTCAATACAAAATCATTATTGTTCATTCAAGAATGGAAGAGCAATGGGGACCCAGAGGTTCGGAGGGTTGTCAGCAGCGTTCGTACTATGCGATTGGCCATAGGGCCTTTTTTCATCATGAAGAAATCAACGACGTTCACTTTTCTTGAAGTTGTGGCCTTACATACGATGAATATGATGCTCTCTGTCAAAATACCAACGAGAACTGTATAATTTAAAAACTCCTGTATGTAGCATTTATTATTTATCTAATATGTATTGTAATTATGGACAATATCTGTACACAATTTAGTTTCAGCAATTTTAGTAGGTTTCAAAGTTAAAAAGTTAAAATTTACACTGCATATGGAACACGTGCATAATTATATTTAATTTAGATCCTCAACTTTCTCTTCTTATGTATTTTAAAGAAATTATAAATTTTGTAATTGCAATTTAAACATTATACAAATTATACTATGTCAATAAAGATTGCTGGCTCTATGTGGATTCTATATGTATATTAATATTTTTAATTTTCCATATGACAATAAATAAGTTGGCCAACTAAAATATTAATGCTACATATAAATGGATATTATAGCTTATCAATATTTGATGTTTATTCCATATTTATAGCTCAATAAATCAATATAGTAGTAGTGCAACGTATAATAGTATTTCAATGAAAAGAAGCAAAGTAAATGCTAATACTAATGGTATTAAAATTGGATTTTTATGTCGCTGCTGTCCTACTGTCTCATAAAGGAACCATATTATTATAATATAGTTGATTAATCTGACTAACAACGGTGCAAGCGTAATGTATCTGTAATTGATATAGAAATGCTTATAGTATTTTGTTGAGATTTAAGTTTTGTGCAAAATGTACCTATTATATGCTCCTAATCCTAATAAAGTGGTAATTACAAGCGTTGGACATGGAAAATTGGCTGTAGTTGGGTGAAAGCTCAAGATAATAACATGAAATCAAGTTACTGGACTCTCTCGATGAATAAATGTAACAATAATGCCAAATACCTATCATTGCTTGTTTCAAATAATAACGCAGCTCTATTGCTCGCCCATCATTTACGTAATTCTGATGAGCCCCCAATAATTAAAATATGGTTTACCCCTTTTCAATATGTATCAAGAGTCCCTGACCCAAAATTCAATTGCTCTCTAAACTTACCAATTAAAACCATAAAATAAAAAATAGGTGAAAAACCTAAAAGGTTAGACTCAAGCCCGCCAGGAAAACTAGAAAACAAGAATTTCTCCACACTTACCCCACCCACTTAAATCCTCATTAAATAATTACATGTGTGTCTCTCCGTCGTCTCCGTTGAGCATACAGTATGTGCCCAAAAGTCGTGGGCTGTAGTAGTAAGAGGTATTATGCTAACTAACTACTATAGTTAATAACCACATCACATAATAATTGTAAGAGACTATCCATTAGCATTTGTGACCTAGATTTTGAATTATCTTCCCCCGAAAAGTTCCATAATTTGGTCATTTCTCATAGAGCCATAACAAAAGTATCATCCTGTAGAAGCCGCAGAAGTATGTATGAGTCGTTATCTTGAGGTGGTGCCATAACTTGAATTAATTCGTAATTATATTGGCCATTTTTGGTCAGATCATGCATTTAAAATGACATAGTGGTCAGCGGGGACACAGTCATGTAATGGTTTAATGAGGATTTAAGTGGGAGGAGTAAGTGTGGAGAAATTCCTGTTTTCCTGGATTGCTGGACTAACCTTTTATGTTTTTTCGCCTATTTTTTTATAAAAAAAAGTTGTAGCAAAATAATCTAATTAAACCGATTAGTATTTTTGTGGGTATTTATTATGTTGTCAGAAAGGATACCATTGGCTCGGTATACCAGCTTGTCAATGAAGAACATGATCTGTATCACATAAAAATTCCAAGTTACATTTCTGATGTAAACTGACGGAACCATGATTTTCCGTTTCAACTGTGGACACAGGGATTAATCCGTCCGATTTCATTTCCTTTAGGATTTGTATCATTACAAGTTTTCCGTATCCCTTTCGTCGATGTTCATCGTCAGTGTGCAAAAATCCAGCGATTCCATAGGCTGTTGTGATTATGTAGGAAACTAGCTTCCCTTTGTAAAATAGTCCAGCAGAAGGCAAATCAATTATTTCGTTAATGTAGTCCAGTGTACCCGGTTTGCTGTATTTCCAGTTTTTGACAATCATTTCTGAATCTTCTTTAGTTAACCTTCGTATCTCGGTATTTTCAGGACAACTGTAACGTTTTCAAAAAGAAACTATACAGTTCATTCCACGTATTTATAAGGATTCTAGTATTAAAGTAATTTTTTTATCTGGAGCGAATAGTAGAGCGCCTGTGTGATTTACAAGGAAAGAAGTAACTTAAAAAGCAAAAATGGTTAAGGAATTCTCGTTACATGGAACAGAAATTTTGCTAGTTTTTTTGGTCTTCAAGATGTTTATAGTGAACATCGACCTACTAACCTACTTAACCACAATTTGTAATATTTAGCGAATTATTTAAATGTGTAGTTAATATAAATTGAATAGCAATTCGACAAGGGTGCATATAAGGACTATTATAATGGTAGACAAAATTGAGAAACTACATAATACAATTTTCTTATAGTCAAGTAAAGAACTTTTATATTTTGTTAGCTTTTATAATCATCTTCATATTTTATGAATATTAATGCGAATCTTTTAATGGAAGGAGATTTGAACAAAAGAATATATTGAAAAAAATTGTTTTTCAAAACTAACTTGATAGAAGGAAGCTGCCGATCTTTAATATAGAATATTTTCATAGGGTGAATCTCTAAAACATTTCCATTTTCCAATCCAATCTGAATTAGTAAATAGGACAGAGGACGCTCAGCGGCAACGAGAAAGTATTTTTCGTTCCAATTAATGAAATTGTTGTATTTCAATGCATCCCTTATTTCTTTGTTGACATTTTCTACTCCTTCTGGGGGAATCGACACTGCAATGGTATTCCCGTAATCCTATATAGACATAAAGATATACATTTACTAATTATAATAAATATTTCTGAAAATAAATTAAAAGATTATTTTCAAATAGCATAAAATGGGTAAAAGGTTTACCTTTCTGTAGTGGAGAGCTATAATCCAGGTGTCCTTTACATCCGATGTTAAACATAGACTAAATATTTGGATATTTAACTTCCTTTTTAATTTCACCATGTTGTGGATCTAAAAATATCAAAAATGTTTTTCTTTTAACCAAAAAGTAAAAATAAATAGTTTATGATACTCACAGGTGTAAAATTTGGAAGTCTCTTCTCCAAAATACTTAAAATTAAGTCCACATCTTCCGTCTCCTGAAATTTTGCCATTATTGCTAAATTTAAATTGGGTATTTATAATCTTTAGTTGCGAGTTCTGTTTCACGTTATGCGAGTGCCACTGTTTCTTAGCTTGTGATATTGCTCTAGTTTCAACATTCATTATGCGATTAATTCACCTTTGCCCTGTGCTGTGGCCATGAAATCCATTAATGATTAAAGCAAAACTTTTTATATACACCCCACTGCAATATAACTCAGAGGCAGAGGTGCATAGAAAATGTCGCAATACATACAGTATGTCCCATAACTAGTAATGCATTATAGAAATACATGGAAAACGTTCATTGTTTTATGTACACGCTAAACACTGCGTGAAGCTTTTGGGAAACCGTGGAATGGCCTCCTTCGTTCACGGTGCATAAGTCCACCCTTTCTTTCGGAGGTCCCCAAGAACAGGCATGAATTTCAAGGAATTAATTTTGGCTCAGTGGAATGAAGAAATCGCGATTTCCATGCTGCCAATCTGCGATAATAATATCACAGCATACTGTACATCAGTATATAAATTAGTGTACCTGTACGTGTGTAATTGTATCGAATAATTTGTTCTTCCCCTATCAAAGTAATTAACAGTTGGGAGTTATCATTTCAGTATCAGTCAATCGCAGCAAGTTCATATTAAGGTTACCTTGACGACTTTTCGGGGAAAAATTGCAGGTCACCAGAGTGAATGGAATAAAAATGATGGGCATGG